>WWET01002405.1:148843-161176 GCA_011038615.1 Limnodynastes dumerilii
GAAAATCCGAGTGAAGTGGCCACCTTACTCCTCTCATGTGAAGGCAGTGTCAGTGCACCCAGCAGAGGGCTCTTACTTGACATGCGCAACGTTATGAGCTGTGAAATCTCTCTCCTATCTCTATAATGCAGCACATTTTCCTAAATTGTAAAACACCTGTCATTTTCTCTGACACCTCACCCCCCAAAGGCACTCCCCAGGATCATCAGCTCCCTAACAAAACAAACAGCTAGTGAATAGACCCTTTCTACACTGAGTTCTGCCTTCCTAATCATATTCTAATGTAAGTCAATGTAATATGGCTTTCTATAAAAGGAAGTAGAAAAAAACAGCCACATTTTCCACTTTAAGCTGTTCCAGTTTTTTCATTTTTAATTCTTTCACTATAAATTGCCATGCAGCACCAGGAGACAATTCTCCACAGACTTGTGAAAATTTCATCTTAATACATAAAATGCTTTCTGAGCTACAGCCCCTCAAACACCATGCCCCCCTCTGACAGAAAGTCAATGGCGGAATGCTATTTATTATAGTCAACCTTGATATAAGGCCACGACCGTGCCCTTATAATATACACATACAGGTGAAACTCGAAAAATTAGAATATCGTTTAAAAGTTCATTTATTTCAGTAATTCAACTTAAAAGGTGAAACTAATAAATTATATCGACTTATTGCATGCAAAGTAAGATATTTCAAGCCCTTATTGGTTTTAATTTTGATTATTATGGCTTACAGCTTATGAGAACCCCAAAAGCGAAATTTCTCAAAATTAGAATATTACATGAAATTAAAAAAAAAAAGTTGTTTTTTTTAATATAGGAATGTCAGCCCTCTGAAAAGTATAATAATGCTTTTGGGCCCCTTTGTACAAATACTGCCTCAATGCGGCGTAGCATGGATGCTATCAGCCTGTGGCACTGCTGAGGTGTTATGGAAACTTCACACTGACAAGACAAGCATCTTGGATTGTGTGCCTCTCCATTCTACCACCAGACTCTGGGACCTTGGTTTCCTTTCTTTAGCCCAGGTAAGATGCTTCTGACGTTGTTTGTTGACAAGAGGAATAAGACATTTGAAGCCCATGTCCAGGATCCATCTGGGTGTGGTGGCTCTTGATGCACTAACTCCAGTTTCAGTCCACTCCTTGTGCAGCTCCCACACACTTTTGAATGGCCTTTTCCTGATAATCCTCTGCAGGCTGCGGTCATCCTGCTGCTTGTGCACCTTTTTCTTCCACACTTTGCCCTTCCACTTAACTTTCTATTAATGTGCTTTGATACAGCACTTTGAGAACATTCAACTTCTTTTGCAATTTCTTTTTAAGGCTTTCCCTCCTTGTGGAGGGTGTCAATGATGGTTTTCTGCAAAACTGTCAGGTCAGCAGTCTTCCCCATGATTGTGAATTCTACTGATCCAGACTGAGATACCATTTAAAGGCTGAGAAAACCTTTGCAGGTGTTTTGGAATAATTTGCTTAGAGTGTGACAATTAGAGCCTACAATATTAAACCTTGTCACAATATTCTAATTTTGTGAGATTTTGATTTTGGGATTTTCATAAACTGTAAGCCATAATCATCAAAATTAAAACAATTAAAATAAATAGGGACTCTCGTTTTTAGATTTAGAACCACCATCACAGAAAGTCGTTGATAGTGGCTGGTGGCTTATCATTTATTTGCAAGTATGTGTAATGGACATTTCTGCATTTTTTTTTTTTACATATAGAATGGTATAGTTTGTTTACTGTCCTTTGTTTCTGTCAAAGCAGATTACCCCTGCCTTCATGGACTTTTTTGCATTAACCTATAACAGTGTTGGCTAACCTGTGATACTCCAGGTGTTGTGAAACTACGAGTCCCAGCATGCCTTAACTGCATAGTGAATACCTGACAAAGCATGATGGGAATTGTAGTTTCACAACACCTGGAGTGTCACAGGTTAGCCAACACTTACCTATAAGTTTATCTGAGCAACCACCATTTTGTGTATGCTTAAGAACACTGTAACGCAAACTGCCTTATCTCTCACCTCTAATCTGTAAAGTAGGAGGCCTTCCGAGTGACCAGAACAGCTTGGGTGGTTGTTTTGTTGTGCTTTGAAGTAGGTCACAAGGCCTTATTCAAGTACGCAGGGCACCATGGGAGTTAGTAACATAGGGCCGGATCCAGACCTATGTTCCCTTTACGTTTCAATGCGTAGCGTATTTACACTAGCGTAATTACTAGGCACTCCCCTCGCTCGTACGTACTTTGGCTGTTTTAGGCTTTCCAAACCCTACCTTAACTTTTCAAAGCGTAACTACTGTTGGCCGTAATGGCTACACGTTTGTAAGTGCCTAAGCACGCCCATACTATAGGATGTAAATGCCTCACCCTGCTTCCGAAGCATAATTACGGGTAACGTATGGCTGACACGCCCCTTCATTCATAGTTACGCTAGTGATACTAGACGAATACTTATGTTCAGAGCTATGTGCCATAACTTCTGTCGCGCGCATGCGCAGTGCATACAAAACAGCTTTTTTACGTCTCCGGCTAGCTTAAATATGATAGCTAAAAACGAACAAAACAGCGCTTGGGATAAAGATATGTATATAACAAATTCACATTTAATAAAAATAATAATAAATTAAAATACAGATAATAAACAATGATGTGAGCTTTATGTGTCTGTTAGTTGTTGATCAGACAACTACAGACTTATAGGAAAAAACAATTGCCTCAAAGGTGAGTAAAAGTCAACACTGTTCAATCCTCTCCTTTAATAAGGAGAAGGTATAAGGTGCCTGTTGAGACCTCTAACTAGTAGGATAATTGAAATACAAAATCCTTTTCTCGCAATGGTGGCCGACAAAGGTGTCAGGAGCCCTTGAAGATAGAGATATACAAATATATGTGTAGGGCAGTCGGCTGTACGTGATGGAAAATAATCCAGCTGGATAAGTACAGAGTAATAGCCTCTTACTTTCTTTAGCAAGACCAGGAAATGGTCAATAATCCTCAGTCTATAGATGGTATTCGGGACTTGAGGAAAAAGCACTTAGGCAGAGATGGATAATGCAGTATTACCGGTAATAGAAAGGTTTACCTCATGTCCTGCCAGTACGTCTACTCAGTCCATAGCGGTCAGCGGGAGCTGTGTGAGAAATGTCACACAGACACAGCCGCAGCTACCCGCGGCTGCAGCCAAAGAAACAGGTAGCCTAAAGCGGGTAGCGTGGTCTAGTGCGGCAGTGCTCCGGTATTATACCTCCGGCATTATACCTCCGGCTGCTCGCGGCTCCTGTCGGGTTTATGAATGTTGTGATCAGGCAGGAGGCAGGGGGATCCAGCACCGTCCTCTATGTGGCTGATTGGAGGCAAAAAGGTGAATGGTTTGCTATAGTTAGCTGTCCAGTGTCAATTCTGGTTTTACGTCCCAACCTAACATCAGCTGGAATGCTTGTGCAGGGTCAGAGGCAAATCTCACATCAAATGTAAACCTTGACGCGTTTCTTCATCCCCTAGGATGATTTCATCATCTACGATTATCGGCCACAGCAGGAGTGGTGTATGGTGCCGATAACAGGACATATCCTTGGCTGGACACCCCATGCTAGGATCGATAATTGATCCAGTGTATGTCCAGCTTAAGGGGCAGCCATATTTTTAGCAAGAAAAGGTAGCGATGAGGGAGATAAGTGTGTCTGCTAAGAAAGAGATAGTGGACATTGTGTATCATTTGTAAATAATAGAAACCAAGTTAATTGAGGTCAAGGGCTAGATTTACTAAACTACAGAAAAAGGAAAAGTGGGGATGTTGCTCCTAGCAAACAATCAGATTCTAGCTCTCTCTTTCCTATAAAATACTAGAGACTGTCGCCAGAATCTATGGGCAACATCTCCATTTTTCCACAATTTAGTAAATCTAGTCCCAAGTGTCCCAACAGATGCATCTGTTTGAATTAGCCAATATTATATAACATAAAAATGGTTAATCTATTTGGGAAAACATAAGGAAATTGCATTTAGTATAAGTGTGTTCTAAAGTATAAGACACTTTATGGATCCAATTAAAGTTATTCAAACAGACACAGGAGTGTTTGCAATGTGAGAAATGCGAAGAGTCATGGAACTAAATATCACTGATAAGTCAGTGATAAATACCTACGTAGGTAAATCAGGTCATATTGGTACAAGGTTGAAGAGCTGTGTTTTATGAAGTGATTCATTTAAAGTTAACTTGTAAGATAAGAGAAAGTGACCTCAGTCATTTCTTTAGATTTAAGTTCATGAATTAAATGTATACACAAGCTGGTGTTTCACATTCTTTAAGCATACTGTTGCTACAACATTGAAAACATAAAGGACAGACATGTGAGTGTATATTACTCCAAAAATGTTTCATGTACATATGATACTCAATTAGCATGACTGAATAAGCAGAGGCACTAATGAAGCACATCTCTCATAAAATGAGCCTATATCCAGTGTATATACAAAATATATATATATTTATATTTATATATAAATTTTTTTACAGTTTGATACTAATTCTGTTAACATAACATTACTATTTTGTTTGCATTGTCAATTAAGCACTTGTGCAAAGCATATCCACATGTGTTTTTATGCAATCTGCCACACAACACATGTCTGGATTGCTCTAAAATCTTTCATTATTTTTGTGTCTTTTTTTGCATTTGAGTTTGGGTCAGACACTTGATATGTTATAACTTCTAGAACATTCTATAAATTCCTAACTTGACAAGTTCCTCCTCCTCCTCCTCCATAACCTGATGCAAATCCTTGTTAAGACAAAAGGACAAGAGGCAGAAATTTTTCTAGTACTGTGTTCAATCCCCACTTGATCCAGCCTTCTGTGTGAACACACAGGAGACTACTCAAGCGCACAGACTTCCTCAGGCATGAACCTTCTATAATAATTATATCCCTTAAATGGGGAGGGTTTGGAAGCAGTGGGAGTCGTACCCACGAAATGGGTTTTATTTTAGAAGTAGAGACAGCAGAAAGGTAATTTTCGTCTGTCTCTATTTAAAAAAGACAATTTTTTTTCAAGAATGGGTAATTATGCCTATCAGTATGCTCACCAATTCATTTTTCTGAAATGCCACCGCAGACCTGCCGCACCAACCTGAAGGTGAGTAACACTTTCTGTGGAGTTTTAGAGTTAGGCTGCGGGGAAGGGAGGGTTAGGGTTAGAGAAATGAAACTGGAGGCTTAGGGTTAGAGTAATGGCAGACTAGCTGCGTGGAAGGGAGGGTTAGGGTTGGGATTAGGATAAGGGTTGCATTTTAATTCATACTTACCATTCATAGCAGAGTCTTCTGTCTTGCGTGGATCGATTATTTTACAAGGCAAAAGCAATCGATTTCCCAACCAGTTCGGAACTGGCTTGCAGAGAATGGCCTGTTCTTAAAAGGGCTATTTGCAGTGGCGACCCACACCCGTTTGTAAAGTGCGGGTAAATATAACGCAAACCCATATTGCATTCATGTGCCTCCTTTTGCCGTTCACAAGCAACCTGCCTGTGTAAACCTGTTTCAAGCAATAATGGTACGCAAGTCTGGTTCTTGTGGTCCATATCCGTACTGAGATCTTGTCACGTGTGCATGCTCATTTGAAAAAAGGCCTTTTTTCTTCCTTTTTGAAAGTCTGAATTCTTTCCGAAAATCAATGATTCATTTTAACTCATAATTATTTTAATTTGATTTAGATATTTTTCTTCAAATCTTCGTTACTGCCATGGGTACCAAGTAACACAGTAATATAGTTGATTAGGTTGAAAATAGACACCAATGCATCAAATTAAACCTATTATGGATCTCCTGCAATCCCTCTTCTTACAATTAGAGGTTGCTTCATCTGGATGTATTTCAATCTGTTTCCGTTTGGAAAAATCCCTCCTGACCCAAGATCACAGTTCTACTGTAAAGAAACTGTTCCTTTCCTGGTTGTGAAACTTCCTCTTCCCTAACCTTAGTGGGTGACTGAGTGTCCTATGTATAGTGCTTGGGTTAAAAAGTTCCCATTAAAGTTCTCTGTATGTACTGAGTGTATTTGTATATTGTAATGATATCTCCTCTTAGATGCCTCTTGTCTAAAGGAAACATGCCTAAACTGGTTAGCTTTCCTTACATCTCAATGACTTCATAGCCTTTATCAGTTTGTCGCCCTTCTCTGAACCTTTTCTAGTTCCAAATGATCTTTTTTTGTTTTTAAAGTGGTACTCAGATCTGAACTCTGTATTTAAGATGAGGCCTTGCCAACATTTTATATAGTGGCAAAATTACATGGTTTGCCCTTGCATCTATAACCCTTTTATGCATGCTAATACTTTATTGGCTCTTGCAGCTGCTGCTTGACATTGAACACTTTTAAAGTCTATTGTCCCCAAGCACTTCTAAATTCTTCTCCTTTCTCCAAGATTCCCCTAAATTTATCCCATTTAATTTAAGTTTTGCATGCTTGTTTCGATTCTTAAATGCATATCCTTATATTTATTTATGTTAAACCTCATCTTCTATTTGGACGTTGTTACACCTTATAGAGGTGAAATATCCTGTCTTGACCCTAGGGTTAATCATGGATATTGCGTGACTCCTGATCTTGGACATTATCTTGACCTGCTGTTGGACTCCTTATTAACTATCTAGCACTTGGTCAGTTTACTCAAATAGGGCTTCTTCTCCCTGAGAAGACTGCTGGTCATTTGATTTTATCCTTGGTTCCTGTTGCATGTGTGCCCCTGATCTCCAGCTCCTTCCTCCTTGTGCTTGTGTTCCCTGCTGTGTGCTGGTATTTGATATTACCCGTTTACTTGTATTAATATTTCTCTGTATTCCATATATTCAGTTTCCTTTGTGTTTCTGATTTGTAACATTATTTATCCCTGACTTGTTCTTCAGTCTCCTCTTTTTGCCCTTCGTAATATATTTGCAGTTACTAGGTTGTTTTTGCCTTATTCTGTTAATATTTGAATTGTCAATGTTATTGCCTGATGTGCATCTTGTTTAGTGTGGTGTTTATGTTACGGTTTTGTACCCTGCTCAATCTTCTCCATTACCTGTGTGTAATATATACATTAATAAGCTCTCTCTGCTTGTTACTGTGTTGTATAGGAGCTCTGCTTCACTATTACATCTGGGTCTGTATTCCAGGAGTTGTGATCTGCTGGGTGCCTGCCACACAAGCCTACCCCCCAGTGGGGGCCCTAGTGAAGACCAGACCCCTAGTTAGACTTCATGCCCTGGGAGCAACCACGTGCATTTATCTCAAATCTCTGTTCCCTGTTCTCAGACCAGTTTTTGAATCAAGTACAAATGTTTTTAACTAGACACAGTACCCTTATTTTGTGGACCAACCTCTATTGTGGCACTGTAACAAAGTAGACCACATATTTTGTACTACCTTGATCTAAGTTCTTCATAGACGCTAATTACATTAGTTTGACATGACCTCTCCCTCACAAATGCATGCTGATTTTATAATAAGTAATAATATCCCTTAATATACCTTCCAGTAGTTTCCACACGATGATTTCAGGTTTACAGGTCTGTAATACCCTGGATGTCCTCTCATTCCCTTTAAACAACGGCACCGCATCTGCTATACATCAATCCCTTGGTGCGGAGCCTGATTAAATTGAATCTATTAAAATTAAGAATAACGGTCTAGAAAGTTCTGAGACATCTGGACCTGGAGCTTTATTTATCTTAATTTCCTATTCCTCCCCCGGCAGCATACACAATGGGTGAACTCCCCCTTCCGAGCCAGGGCAGGACCAAAAGAAGACATGGAGGTATATAATGACTGCGCTTCCTCCTTCCTGTGTCTTTTTTTCTTCCTGCTCTGAGCCAGGGTAGACGTAGAGTGGCTAGGTAGGGAGCTGGAAGGTTTTTTATTTTGCTTCGTTAAGCGCTTACCTTAAGCTGCGTAGTGGCGCGTTCCTGGTCGGTGCTCCGGCAGTCAGGACCAGGGAGGGTGGAGAGACCGGCCCGCAGTGTATGGCGGAACACTGCCGTTATGCCCGCTCCTGATTCCACTGAGGACGGGCGGAAGCGACGTCAGCAGCTTAGCTGCCATGGCCAGACACTAGAGGAAGTGCTCCGGCGGCCATTTTTGTGAAGCCCGGGTTAATCCGAGATGAAAGCGGGCGGATTGACGTCATTGCCACGCATCGTTCAGCTGGGAAATTTAAAAGGAATGTGTTTGGCGCCAGTCAGTGCTGTGTGCTGAAGAGGAAACAAGTGGCAAGCATAAATACTGAGGAGAAGGAAAAACGGTCTCAGGCCAGACAATCTGGGTAAGCGCTATCCATATGTTATTTGCATTAGCATTCTTATGCCTAGTTAGTTAGTTAGTTATTGTTTTAAATTTTAGGTCTGAAACAAGTAAGGAGAGGCGTGAATTAAGGAGTAAACACAAGAAAGCAAGCTCCTCTAGGTGCACTTTATGTGACAAACTCCTTAGTGAAGGAAGCAAGGAGGCTTTGTGTTCAGAGTGTGTATCAGCTGAGAAGCAGCAACCCTCACCTCAAATGGCCAATTTAGTCAAGATGCTGGAGGAGTCTCTGTCCAAGACATTTGTAACAAAGGAGGATTTACAAAAGCTATCTGAGTCTGAAGCAGAAGAGACCTCAGAAGATGAACAGATGGGCCAAGCAGAGGCGTCATTTAACCCAGACTCGGTCAACAATTTATTAAAGCTGATCCATAAATCTCTTAAGATTGAGGAATCCAAGGAGGAGATACAGATGAAGAATTTATTGTTTGAGGAAGGAACAAAGAAAGCAAGGGATTTTCCGTTGTCAAGGGTACTTAAGGATATGGGGCTGGATCCAGACCTTGTTAAGTGCATGAACTTAGTTACACCTGGGCTAAACCATGTTGATTTCAGGGGAGTCATATTTCATCTGCTTCAAACAGTATTAGAGTTGAGAGGTGATGTTTCCTATCCCAAGTCTAAATAACAGTGTGATAGTAAAGCTGGTCAGTATCTGTGTGCAGTAAGCAATTTAAAGATATATCCCTGCATGCAAAGTATACAATTAACTTGACTCCCCCTGAATTCAACATGGTTTAGCCCAGGTGTAACTAAGTTAATGCACTTAACAAGGTCTGGATCCAGCCCATGGTAAGTAGCGAATGGAAGCATCCAGAAAAGAGAACAGCGGCCACTAAGAGGATGACGAAAATGTATCCTTTTAAACAAGAGGACATTAAATTCTGGGAGGAGCCGCCTAAGGTTGATGCGGCAGTGGCTAGAATATCCAGGAAGACAACATTGCCCTTGGAGAATGCTGTAGCATTTAAGGACAGCATGGATAAAAAGATGGAAGTCGGCTTGAAGAAACAGCATGCCATAGCAGGAGCAGCGTTGAAACCAGCTGCAGCAACAGCAGTGACTGCCAGAATCCTAAGGGGATGGTGTAACGGATTAGAGGCAAATGTGCTGGATGGAGTTAGAAGGTCAGAACTTCTAAAGAATATCCAAGATATGCAGCTGGCTATTGAATTCTTGTGTGAGGCCTCTCTGGACTCAGTTAGATTTGCAGCCAGGTCAGCAGCAACAGCAGCTGTGACGAGGAAAGCTCTATGGCTCAGGCCATGGCAAGCTGACATTCAATCCAAAAACAAATTGTTATCTCTTCCATTTCAGGGTGAATACCTGTTTGGCACCAGGCTAGGTGAGATTATCACCAAGTCATCTGGTGGAAAATCAGCTTGGTTACCACAGGATAAAGCTACCAAAAAAGGTTTTGATAACAGAAGATACAGACAACAGGGTGCAGACTTCAAAGAAGCCAGAAGCTATAGACCTGGGAGAGGCTACAGAAGAGGACAGAGTTCGAATAATAGATTCTTTTTTCGTAGCCAAAGAGGGAAGGATACAAAAACCTCTTTTAAACAGTTTTCTCAATGACGCCAAACAAGACGAGAGGAACAGCACAGTAGGGAGCAGGCTGTTAAGGTATTCAAGAATATGGATTCAGAACTCTTCAGACAAATGGGTAAACAACATCATACTCAGAGGGTACAAACTGGAGTTTATAAGGACAGCACCAAGACACCACTTTCTGGCCTCTACATTACCAGTCAATCCGGAGAAGAGAAGAGCCTTGGTGAGCAGTTTAGAAGATCTTCTTTCCCAGAAGGTGATAGCAAAGGTGCTAAAAGCTCAGAGATATCAGGGATTTTATTCCAGATTCTTTATTGTGCGCAAAGCCAAAGCCGGACAATCTTGGACCTCGGAAGACTGAACGAATCCATATTAGTGAAACCTTTCAAGATGGCGTCAATAAGATCGATCCTGCCTCATCTAAGAAAAGCTATGTTCCTCACGTCTATAGACTTAAAGGACGCGTACTTACATGTCCCAATTTACAAACCACATCACAAGTACCTTCCTTTCATGGTATGCGGCCAACACTACCAGTTCGTGACTCTGCCATTTGGTCTGGCCACGTCACCGCGGACATTTACAAAGGTCCTGATAGTAGTGATTGCAAGGCTTCGTCAAGAGGGGATCATTCTCTTTCCTTATTTGGACGATATATTGATCACTGCAAGAACAGCAGAGGAAGCAAATCAACACGCTACAAGGGTACTGCAGGTATTAAAGGAGCATGGATGGCTAATAAACGAAAAGAAAAGCCATCTGGTGCCAACACACAGACTGGATTATCTAGGAACATCTATAGATACACTAGAAATGTCAGTATCACTGATGGAAAAGAGAAGACTGAAACTGCTGCAGCACATAAGAGGAATAAGATATTCTTCCGCAATAACAGTCAGAGATTGCATGAAAATTTTAGGGCTTATGGCTGCAGCCATAGAAACACTGCAATGGGCAAGGTTCCACATAAGACCACTTCAGGAGTTATTACTGGATCAGTAAAACAGAGACCCAGATCATATGGATCATTATCTGCGCCTCTCCCATCAGGTAAGGGTAAGCCTGGACTGGTGGCTTAACGAGCACAGGTTGTGCCAGGGAAGATATTTCCAAGGCTCGCAGCAGATAGTACTGACAACAGATGCAAGCCAGGACGGATGGGGGGGCGCAGTGTGGAAGGAACTTCGCTCAAACATTTGAGAGATGAGAGCGATGAAGGAGGCTTGCCTACATTTTGCCTCAACTATCAGAGGGAAATCCTTAATAGTACAATCAGACAACAATCAGTTGTTTCCTACCTGAATCGACAGGGGGGGGACAAGGAGCAAGACCCTCATGAAGGAAGTAGTGCCAATACTGCAATGGGCAGAAAAAAACACATCAAGTCTGTTGGCAATTTACATAGAAGGACATCTGAATGTAACTGCGGATTTCTTAAGCCGTCATTTCCTGCATCCAGGAGAATGGGAGTTAAACGAGGTATTCGGGACAAGCTGGGGATTAGAGGGGTAATTTTAACCCCTACACTTACCACACCCTGGCCCCCTGTCACCATTTGCCTGCCTGGGAGTTCCGTGGTAACTGCCCTGGCTGCCGCTCCATCGCTGGCCGCGGTGCCGCTTCCGCAGCGGTGTCCTGAGGCCTGCAGATGCTGGGCTCCCTCCTGCTGTGCCTCCTGCCGTCTCCCTCCTGCTGTGCCTCCTGCCGTCTCCGTACCGCAGGTGGAGCCACCCTGGACTGGACCCCGCTCCTTCCTCCGTGCAGCTGCCAAGATTCCTGCGCTGCTCTGTGCCTGGGGACCGCGGGGAGAAGGACGCTGGACGCCATCTTGGCACCTCTGGTGAGGTGCTTTCCCGCGCTTGGCGCTCTGTGGAGAGGTGTCTGCCCAGGGCCTACCACTCCTAGCTGTCTGCTGTTTGGTCCTCTCTGTGCCCTTACTGCTGCTGGAGTTCCCCTCCCTTGAGGTCCTGCTAAACCCTGCTGCTGTCCTGCTCCACACAGTCTACCACATCTCCCTGCAGACCCTCTCTCACTTACCACCCCTCCCCTACCTGGATCAGTCTGCTCCTACCCTCATTCATAGACTATTGGATTTATAACAGCCTGAGCTAGGTGTGTTGCCGCCAACTTCCACAGGAGGGCAGTGTAGCGCCACAATCAGCTTCAACTGTAAAACCCAAATACCTGCTGCTTTCTGGAATCCCTCTGTCTATGCTTCAATACCAGCTTCTAACCACAGAGCCATTCCCGCCATACTACTCCCTTCTGCGCATACTTGCCAGCAGTACTTCTTGCTCCACTTGTCCACCGGTAGGTTCATGTGAAGTGTATGATATGTTGATTGGGGGAAGCGGCATGTGTCTGTTCTAAACCCCTCTCTCCTTCCCGGGTGAGCCTGCACCCCCCCCCCCCCCTTTTTTTTTTTTTTT
>WWET01002405.1:171155-191982 GCA_011038615.1 Limnodynastes dumerilii
TACAGAAAATGAGGGATGATCTAGGTAGACTGGAGGAATGGTCAAGAGTGTGGCAACTGCAGTTTAATGGCAAAAAATGCAAAATCATGCACTTAGGACATAAAAACCCAAAGGCTCAATATTTCCTTAATGGCATTACATTAGAATCTACCGTGGAGGAAAGGGATCTAGGAGTCATTATTTCCAGTAACTTGACGGTAGCCAATCAATGTAACAAAGCAATGAGACAGGCAAGTCAGATGCTTGGTTGCATAGGGAGAGGAATTAGTAGCAGAAAGAGAGAAGTAGTGATGCCCCTTTATAAATCATTGGTACGCCCTCACCTAGAATACTGTGTTCAGTTCTGGAGGCCATATCTCCAGAAAGACATAAATACATTAGAGACTGTGCAAAGAAGAGCAAATAAAATGGTCCATGGCCTTTGTAACAAATCATACCAAGAAAGGCTAGAGAATCTAAACATGTATAGCTTGGAGCAGAGAAGGGAGAGGGGGGACATGATAGCAGCTTTCATATACATCAAGGGTTGTGACCAGCTAGAGGAGGGTACCATTTTTTAAAAGAAAAGGTGTAATAAAACACGAGGGCATGGATATAAACTAAAGTGTGGTAGATTCAAAGGAAATGTGCGGAAAAATTACTTCACTGAAAGGGTGATAGATAAGTGGAATATTCTCCCATCTGAGGTGGTTGAGGCCAATACAGTAGAAAAATTTAAACATGCTTGGGATAAATATAAGGGTATCCTAAATTGTAAACCAAATTGAGGGTAAATAGGGTCTAGGGTCAGTATAGTTTTCAATAAACAAATGGGCAGACTAGATGGGCCATGTGGCTCTTATCTGCCATCACTTTCTATGTTTCTATATAACATGTACAAAATATTAAAAAAGGATAAACCGATAAAGTCAACACCTAATTATTTAAGGGAGGAGGAACTGGTGAGCCACTTTGCTCAAGGGACTCACAGCCGACCTGGATCCTATCGGGGATGAGGGTGGGATTGTATGCTATATTTTCCGCCCACAGGAACCATTGGATTGAGGGAGAGGTGGCAGTGGCCGAATATTGAGTGTCACTATAGTGACAATTTATTTTGGCTATAACCTTAGTTATAGAAGGTGGAGAGGAGGATTTCCATGCCTGACCCACTGCAGCCTTCGCAGCTGACAATATACCATCTATCTTCAGGAATGCTGGGAGGCTATTGATGCAACAATGAGGTCTCCGGGGTAAGATCAAATCTGTAGGTTGCAAACCATAGAGACCAGTTGTGAAATTTGAGACCAGAAAGGCTGAATATACGGACAGGACCAGAAGATATGCAGGATATCTCCCACCTCCCCGCAGTGTCTCCAACATTGTTTAGTGTGAGAAGGCCAAATCTTATGTAATCGCACAGGGGTGAAGTAGATTCGATGGAGAAGCTTTATCTGTCTCTTAGTGTGATCTACACATTTGGTAAATTTAAAAGCCAGCAAATGGATTTGTTCCCACTGTGTTTGGGAAAATTCCATATTTAAATCTTTTTCCCGTGCTAATTGCGACTTAAGTTTAGCCCCGGTTGGCTCTGGGGACAGCGAACCGTACCAAAAGTTAATCAACCTCAGCAGCGGAATAGTGGATAGTCGGGAAAGAAAGGGTTCTGGGAGAGGAGAGATAGGCGGCCCTCGCTTTCTAATAGTCTCACACCAATGCGTCAATTGGAAGTGCCTAAACTGCTTGAAGGGTGAAAGGGAGAATTCAACCTGTAGCTGACTGAACGGACGGGGAGATGGGCCCTGCAGGATTTGATGTAGGATATGAATACCTTTAGCAGACCAAGTTTTAAGATTAATGTGTGGGTTGAATTTAGAGATGGCTAAAAGCGAGATGTTACTGGATGGTAGAGAGAATAAACGATTAGCAACAATACTACTATCCCACAAACGAATTGCATGGGAGATACTCCACAACGGAGGTATACCTGCTGGTCTCATAGGGGAAGGGGTCCAGAGGAGATCTACTGTGGATAAATAGGAAGGGATAGCCTTTTCCAAATCTACCCAAGGCTTACATCCTGCCGGGAGGATCCAGTCACGGACCTGCGCCAGAATGCATGCTTCTTGATATCGATGAAGATATGGTAGTTCGACACCTCCATAATTTTTAGCTTTAAGTAAGCAAGAGTAAACTAAGCGAGGAGGCCTTTTACGCCAGATGTATGCTGTCATGATGGAGCGTAGCTTATTAAGAAGTTTACTTGGTAGGATATATGTAATAGTGATGACATAGTAGAGAATCTTAGGCAACGCTGTCATTTTATAGGCCGCATTATGGCCCATCCAGGAGACCTCAAAGCGCATCCAACCACCCATCAATTTCTGCAGTTAAGCTAGTAGTGGGATATAGTTAACCTCGACGACCTGAGTTATAGAAGCTGGTATTCGAATCCTCGGGTACGATAGGGATTTTGTTTTCCATACAGTTAACTGGAAGGGCCTCAGTTTTGGCAGTATTAAGTTTATACAGGGATGCATTACTAAAATTCTTTAAGATGGAGTGGAGATATGGAAGACAATGACAACGGATTAGAAATAAACAGCAGGATGTCATCTGCAAATAAACAAATCTTATGTGACTGATTAGCAAATGTAAGACCTGCAAATGAGGGGTCTAAACGAATCTTAGTCGCCAGCAGTTCCATGGCCAGTGCAAAATTTAATGGGGACATTGGACACCTCTGCCTTGTGGCATTTGTAATTTGAAGATGTTTGGAAAGAAAACCATTACAAAATACCCTTGCATTAGGTGAGGTATATAGGGCTAGGACAGAGTGTAAAAATGACCCGCGGAAACCCAATTAATGAAAGACCGCCCGTAGATATCCCCAATGAAGGCGATAAAAGGCCTTCTTCACATCAAGAGAGAGAAGAAGGTCCTGATCTCCTGTAGACGACAGTAAATCCACCACATTCAATGCTCGTCTGGTAACATTGGGGGCTTGTCTGTTGGGCATGAAGCCCACCTGGTCCAGATGTACTAACTTTGAGAGGAATGGAGAAAGGCGATTTGCCAGCAATTTAGCAAAAAAGTTTAGCTCTGATTTCAATAAAGCTATCGGCAGATCATTTTGACATTTAGATGGGTCCTTACCCGGTTTAAGAATGGTGATTATTCTGGACTCTAACATCTCAGGAAGAAAAACTCCACCGTCATGTATCGCATTAAATAGGTTTGTTAATATTGGAGCAAGTTTCTCCACAACTTGAATATAAAATTCATTGGTGAACCCATCCGGGCCAGGGGACTTTCCCAAGGGTAGGGCTTTGATAACTTGAGTAATCTCCATTGTCGACCATGGGGAATTTAACAGCGAAAGGTCCGAGACACGGGGAAGGGTTAAACCATCTAAAAAAGAGTTAATAGAAGCAGGGGACAGTTGGAAAGTGTCCTGATCTTCACAGAGGTTATACAATTGAGCATAATATTTCGCAAATTGCTCAGCTATGTCAGCGGGATTCAAAATATGGTTGCCCTGGTCATTAATTATACACTTAATTGTGGACTGAACTTGCTGGGCTCTCCATTTACGTGCTAAAAGTTTCCCCGCTCTATTACCTGAGGTGTCAAATTTTTGTCTAAGTCTAGCCAGAGCAAATTTGGACCAGGTTTGTTGCCATGCTAGGAGAGCGGAAAGGGAAACGTCCAATTCTGCTTTAAGAGCCAAAGTCGGGGTCTGTTTATGTAAAGACTCTAGGCGGGACAAATCAGAGGTAAGGGTAAGCTGGGTATTTAAATTATTGCGATGGAGATTTGCGCCAATTTGTATCATTACCCCTCTCATAACTGCCTTTAACGCACACCAATGAGTATAGGAAGATGTATCAGTTGGGGAGTTGTGAGATAAATAATCAGAAAGTGCTGAAGTAAGCTCATTATGGGCAATTAAGTCAGTAAGACAGTACCTACGGAGCCTCCAAGGACGTAATATATGGGGTCTGGATTGGAAATTACAAGTGTATTGCACCGGAGCATGGTCAGACCAGACTGTGGGCAATATAGTAGCTATAGTTGAGTGTTGCAAGAGCCATTTATCGGCTAAAATCAAATCTATACGGGAATTGTGAGGGGGAGAAAAAAAAAGTGTAGTCCTTAACTGTAGGATTAAGTACTCGCCAAACATCATACAGCCCGAATTCTAAGAACAGATGAGCAAGGAGGCGATTCGGCTGAGGTGGGGTGGAGAGGGATAGTTTGGATGTGGAGGTTCTATCGATTTTGGGATCTAGGGCCAAATTTAAATCTCCTAAAATCACTATATTGTCTTTCCTAGAATCTAGTATCAATTCAAACAGGGTGCGTATAAAGGTATCTGATATGTGTTTGGAGCATATAGAGACACAATGGTAACCCATTTCTCATCTAGACAACCCACCCATATCAAATATCGGCCATTTGTATCTGTAATAGAAGAGGACAATTCAAACTGGAGAGATGATTTAATATTTTTTTTTTTTTAAAGGGCCCATTTGCCATATAACACTTAGGGTATTGATGGTTGGATAATGAGGGTGTTTGGCGAGAGGAGAAATGAGTCTCCTGAAGGGCTACTATGCCTTCCTCATAGGAATTAAAAGAGGCCAGAGCCATACGTCTTTTAACTGGGGAGTTCAGGCCCTTAACATTTAGTGTCAAAAAATTAACCATTGGGTAAAGTAAACAAAAGCTTATAGAATTTCAAGTGCAAACTCAGCATTGTCAAAAGTGTAGTAATAGTCCCTGCATTCACATTAAAAAAGGGTCACGATTCTTAATGAACATAAATTAACAATTGGAGGGGATGGAAGGGGGAGGGAAGGGGGTGGGGAAGCAGAATAAGCCCTGTATATTGGGCTTGAGTTGTTGCCACATAGCATCTGTGTGGCAAGTGAAGGTTGGGGAGCGGCCTGGAGAATCCCTTCCCCAGGGTACCATCAAAGATAAAAAGCCCCAGCACACTGCCATAAACCAGTAACAAACTATACTATTCTATCTGTAAAATAAAACACAGAAATGTTCGTTACACATATTTGCGCAAATATGCGCTAAGCCACCAGCCACCGTCAAGGCCTTTCTGTATATGGTGGTCCTAACTCTAACAATGAGAGTCCCAATGTTGGGTCACATATATATGTTTATAAATTGAGAGCCAAACTTACCTAGGAGACACTCCTTAAAGTCTCCAAAATGGCTGCTGTGGAGCAGCTCCCGGGAGGATCCATAAAAAGGGGTTCCAGTCTTGAGGGTTATTAGCAAGTTAAAGGTCTGGCCAGACGTATGTAGTATGCACCTTAATGCGTTTCACCGCATTAGCCTGTTTGCGGTTTCATTCAGGCCTTGACGGTGGCTGGTGGCTTATCGCATATTTGCGCAAATATGTGTAACGAACATTTCTGTGTTTTATTTTACAGATAGAACAGTATAGTTTGTTACTGGTTTATGGCAGTGTGCTGGGACTTTTTTTCCCTTTGTTTCTGTGGCTAGCAGACTAACCCCTGCCTTTCATGCACCTGTTCACATTTACCTATAAATTGATTGAGCAACTTCCATTCTGTGTTTGTACCATCAAAGATAAATATAGTACAAAAAAAAATCGAGATTAACCAATGTAAACTAAACAAGTTGAACTACCTTATAGCATGCGATCTACTACTAGGCAGGTTTAGACTAAAGTATTGATATGCATCAACTAACAGACTAAACATATTGTTATAAGTACTCTAACTTGTGTAGACATTATAGAACATTATTCAACAATTATAAAATATCAAAGTATAAAGTGCTTAAAAATTCTTCCAAAAGAATTGTATACACCTAAAGGATAATGCAACAAACCCTCTAATAGCGTCCAGTAAATTAAGCAAAAACAACTGCTAGAAAGTCAACAAGGTTGGGTCTCACCCAAATCTCAGTTGTTAAGTGCTCCTACTCGGGATCATTTGAGTTCAGTTGAGTTCTCCGGAGTGGTGCACCAAGAGCTTGGTCGGAAAGCCCCATCCTTACTGGACTCCTTGTGAGCGGAGAGCCAGGGTGATTTGATGAAATTCTCTACGCTTATCCAGTGTTGCAGCAGAGAGGTCCAGGAACAGCTGCAGGTTATCAAGAAGATCTGTATCCTCGGAGTTTCGTCTGCACAGAGGATATTTTCCTTGACATGACTCTTGGTTGCGAAGGAGGAGCCAAGTTGGATTTGAGAAGTCGGTTAATTCGGTCAATTAAGAGGTCGTTGTCAGTAACAGAAGGCAACAATTTACGCAGCAGTGCCTTGACGAAGCCTGATAAGTCATTATGGGACACTGTGTCCGGAATGCCCCATAGCTTAATGTTGTTCCGATGTACCCTGTCTTCTAAATCGTTGTCTTTGTATCTAAGAGCCTCAACCTCCTTCTGTAGGGTTTCATGGATATCAATTAAGCCGTTCTGAGATTGGACTAGCTCACCCATCTGTTACATCCAGCAGCACTGGGACCGGAGCTTACCTTCGGTTCCATCGACGCTGCGTCTTCTCTCCCCTCTCTGCTATGTGCCTACATGCCGCTGACGGCATGTAAATAATCCCACATGTCCAGCAGCGGGCGCGCGCTCTGTCCTCTCCATCTTATGATTGTTTCCCCGCTTGGAGAAACAGCCTATCAGTGTCTCTCTGTTCTGGCTGCTGGCCTATCAAGGACCAGCAGCCTCTATTTAAAACTCCTTCTCCCAGTTCCTGGCGCCGATTATAGCTTCTGTTTTCAGTGCTATAGTTTGCTATTTTGTGTGCCTAGTGCTCTTGCTTAGTGATCTGACCGTTGAGTGCCCTTTATCCTGATTCTATTCCTGCCTGATTTATCTAGTGTATCTCACTCCCTCTCTCCCACCTTCATGTATTTATCCTTCCCCATTTACCTGCCCTTTTCCTGGTGCGCATGTCTCCGTTACCCCCTCGGGGGTCCCACTGGATGTCTGTGCGTGTGTATGCCCTTGTCCGTCTTGTCTTGTCCCGTGAACCATCTTCCGTCCACCGTACCTTGTTCAGTGTTAATTGTCGTCCGTCGCAGGTCAGTTCCTATTGACCTGCCCTGCTCCCTCTTTTCTTGAATTCATCTCTTCCCCGGTTTGGGTACTCACCTCTGGTGTCTTGTTTCTCTGTTTCGCGGGTCCGGTTCAACAGGGTACGACCAGCTTATTGGGCCACAGCCAAATCCATCCCCACCATCAGGGGCTCTGGTGAAAACCCCCCGATAATAAAGTTTACGCACCCCGGCAGCCGACTCGGCCACGCTACCTTATCCTACCGTGGTCACCCCGGTACTCACCGAGGTAATCTCGAGGTACCACTCCAAACCACTGATCTTTTCATGACCACTCCGGTTCTCATCCAGTTAAACCCGGAGTGTCGTAACATTATAATCGGCCATATTATGCAGACCCCGACGGAACCCTCCATGGCTGAGGCCATTAATGCCTTGATAACTCAAGTCTCCAACCTGGGACAAATGGTCCAATCTCTGACACATAAAGTCAACCATCAAGAGGAAGCCATCTCAGCGATGCAAGCCTCAGTCGGTGCCCCTCAGACTCAAGCCCCTGCCCCGTTACACCCAGCAGCAACCACCGACGTTAAACTCAATCTGCCGGACAGATTTTCTGGAGACCGTAGACAGTTTCACCTCTTCCAGGAAAATTGCCATCTGTACTTCCGGCTCCGACCCAACGCTTCGGGGATGGAAAGTCAGAGTCGGACAGGTGATCACGCTGCTCCGGGGAGACCCACAAGCCTGGGCTTTAAGTTTGCACCCGACGGTAGATGCTTTGCAGCCTTGGGCCTTCTATATGAAGACCCGGACCGGGCAGCCACCGCCGAGGGAAAGCTTCGATCCCTGCATCAGGGAATAAGGACTGCAGAAGAGTACTGCTCAGAGTTCCGCCGTTGGGCGAATGACTGTGGATGGAATGATCCTGCACTCGCAGTCAATTTTGCATCGGCCTATCGGAACAGGTGAAAGACGCCCTCGTTCAATTCCCCACCTCAGGAACTTTGGAGGAGACTATGCGTCTTGCCATCAAGATCGATCGTAGATTGAAGGAACGACGTCTGGAGAAGGACGCGGTGGCAAGTTTCTCCACTACTACGCTACCACTGGAATTCTCGGCTGCGGAGGAACCCATGCAAATCGGTTCATATCGTCTTTCCAGGGAAGAGAAAGCCCGAAGATGCAGTCTGGGCTTGTGCATCTACTGTGGAGGAAAAGGTCACAGGGCAGACTCTTGTCCTAAGAAACAAACCACGCAGTCAGGAAAAGAGTAACCCAACCGGTTCGCGAGGAGCTCCGGTTGGGTAGCCATCTAGTCTTCTCTAAAAATTCTCTTCTGGTCCCTGCCCGACTGGTCCTGAGGGATCGCGAAGAACATCATTCCGCTTTCATCGATAGCGGTGCGGCAGGGAATTTTTTGGATATTGGGCTGATCCAAGCCCTTAATATTCGGGTCAGGAGTCTTGATGTTCCTGTCTCCACCTTCGGTCTCGAAAGGTCAACCACTCTCCGAGGGGCCCATCTTCCAGAAAACAGAGCCTATCCAACTCACCATCGGAATCTGCCATTCGGAATCCATTGAATTCCTCATTACCAATTGTGCATCGGTCCGGATGGTTCTAGGTCACCGTGGCTTCAACTCCATAATCCCCACATTGATTGGTCTCTGGGGGAGATCATATGGTGGGGTGAGTCCTGTGAGGAGTTATGTATTTCTTCTCCGGTACGGGTTGGAGGTATTTCAGTCAAAACTATTCCTCCGCAATATGCTGAATTCGAGGATGTTTTCTCTAAGCAAGCCGCTGAGATTTTGCCTCCACACTGGCATTACGATTGTGCCATTGATCTGGTGCCCAGGGCTAAGTTGCCCAAAGGAAGACTTTTCTCTTTATCTCGTCCCGAAGCAGCTGCCACGGAGGACTACATAAAGGAGAATTTGGAGAAAGGCTTCATTCGTCCCTCTAAGTCGCCAGTTGGTGCGGGATTCTTTTTTGTTAACAAAAAGGATGGCTCTCTCAGACCGTGCATCGATTACCGGGCTCTTAATCAGATTACGGTTAAGAATACTTATCCACTGCCATTAATCTCGGATCTCTTTAATCAAGTCAAAGGAGCAGTCATCTTCTCTAAAATTGATCTCCGTGGGGCATACAACCTTATACGGATCAGGGAGGGAGATGAATGGAAGACTGCCTTTAACACCCACTCAGGCCACTACGAGTACCTGGTAATGCCCTTCGGTTTATGTAATGCTCCAGCCGTATTCCAGGATTTTATCAACGATGTGCTCAGAGACTTTTTAAGGAAATTCGTAGTGGTCTACCTCGACGACATCCTGATTTTCTCTCCCTCCCCCAAGGAACACCGGAAGCATGTGAAGTCAGTCCTTTCTCGCCTGCAGGAGTTTAAACTACGCCAAGTTAGAGAAATGCGACTTTGAGGTCTCTGAAGTCACCTTCCTTGGGTACATTATTTCCCCAGTGGGTTTTGCTATGGACCCAGAAAAGGTGAAGGCAATTTTGGACTGGAAACAACCCACAGATTTGAAGGCTATCCAGCGGTTTATGGGGTTCTCCAATTATTACCGTGGATTCATTAAAGCTTTTTCTATTTTGATGGCTCCTATTTCTGCACTTACCAAAAAGAAGTCTGATCCCTCTAAATGGTCGGTGGATACTTACCAAAAAGAAGGCTGATCCCTCTAAATGGTCGGTGGATGCTGTACGGGCTTTTGAAGCCCTTAAACGGGCTTTTGTTGCGGCACCTATCCTTAAACATCTGAATCCTGAGTTACCATTCATCATTGATGCTTCGGATGTAGGGGCAAGTTCTGTACTCTCTCAACAGGACCCTCAAGATTTGAAGAACTATTCATGTGCCTATTTTTCCAGACAATTTTCTTCTGCGGAGAGGAATTATGACGTCGGAAACCGAGAACTGTTGGCCATTAAAATGGCATTCGAAGAATGGAGGCACTGGCTTGAGGGATCACTTCACACCATTACTGTTCTTACGGACTATAAGAACCTTGCTTATATACAATCTGCCAAATGGTTGAACCCTCGCCAGGCCTCGTTTTAATTTTGTCATAACTTACAGACCATGCTCTCTTAACCATCGGGTGGATGCTTTATCCCGGGCATTTCTACCTCAGCACGGACCCACTCCCCTCCCCTACTGGTAATTCCTCCTGCCTACATCATTGCTGGAGTAACTCAGGATCTCTTATCCAGAGTTATGGCATCTCAAGATCAGGCTCCGGAACAGACACCGTCAGGTCGGTTATTCGTACCCGATGAGCTCAGGAAACAAGTTCTCCTGGAAAATCACTCTTGTAAGACCGCGGGGCATTTGGGTATCCAGAAGACTATCAAGTCCATATCCCGATCAGTTTGGTGGCCTTCCATGATCCAAGATACCAAGGAGTTCGTGAATGCTTGTATTTCTTGTGCTAGGAACAAAACCCCGCGATCCCGTCCTTGTGGTCCTCTGCTTCCTCTCTCCATTCCTAATCGTCCGTGGACCCATCTGTCCATGGACTTCATCACTGATCTCCCCAACTCCCAGGGTTCTACCACCATCTGGGTGGTGGTCGACAGGTTCAGCAAGATGGCCCACTTTATTCCACTACCCGGATTACCTAACGCCCAAATCTTGGCCAAGTTGTTTGTTGATCATATTCTCAGACCTCATGGATTGCCCACGGAAATTGTTTCGGATCGCGGTTCTCAATTTATTGCTTCCTTTTGGAGAGCCTTCTGTAAATGCCTTGGGATTTAGATCATTCTGTCTTCAGGATATCACCCTCAATCCAATGGCCAGACAGAAAGGGTAAATCAATCCCTAGAACAATTCTTACGCTGTTACACCTCTCAACTCAATAATTGGTCCGTGAATATTCCGTGAGAAGAATTTGCGTATAACAACGCTCATCATTCCTCCACCTCTATATCCCCTTTTTTTTTGCCTTTATGGATTTCACCTCAGGGCCAATTCCGTTATTCCTGTCGCCACCACCCCCAACCCCGGGGTGAGGGGGACAGTTAGGAGACTAAAAAATATTTGGAGGATAGTTAATTATTGTCTTCGTTCCACGGCTTTCAAGACCAAGGAAAGGGTGGACCAGCATCGGACCAATTGTAGTTTCCGAGTAGGGGATAAGGTTTGGCTGTCCACCAAAAATATTAGATTAAAGCAGCCCTCAAAGAAATTGGGTCCTCGCTACATTGGACCTTTCCGAATCATCAAGAGGATCAATCCAGTTGCCTATAGGATGGATTTACCACATAATCTCAAGATTCCTGCTACCTTTCATGTTTCTCTTCTTAAACCTGTTAAAGTATCCAGAACTTTTTATCAAACACTCCGCGTGAGGAATCCGCCAGTGTTGATAGATAATGAAGAGGAGTATGAGGTCGAGCAAATCCTTGATTTCAAAAAAGTCAGGAATCAAATTTATTATCTGACACATTGGAAGGGATATGGTCCTGAGGAGAGATCATGGATACCCAGAAAAGACCTTCATGCCAACAGACTGAAGAAGAATTTTCACAAGAGATTCCTTCTCAAACCTTTCCATTAGGGGTATCTTTACCCCTCATTTAGGGGGGGGGGGGTAATGTTACATCCAGCAGACCTGGGACCGGAGCTTACCTTGCAGCGCTGGGACCGGAGCTTACCTTCGGTTCCATCGATGCTGCATCTTCTCTCCTCTCTCTGCTATGCTATGTGCCGGCCGCTGACGGCATGTAAACAATCCCACGTGTCCAGCAGCACGCGCGCGCTCTGTCCTCTCTTATGCTGTTTCCCTGCTTGGAGAAACAGCCTATCAGTGTCTCTCTGTTCTGGCTGCTGGCCTATCAAGGACCAGCAGCCTCTATTTAAAACTCCTTCTCCCTTCTTGTTCTCTAGGTGATCAGTGCAGTCGCTAATCTCTGTGATTTTAGTGCGAAGTTCTTGAAGAGTAGATTTGAGATCGCTAGTAATGTCTGTGACAAGTGCTGCCAGCATGTGATACATGGACTTGACACTTATGGGGGCGTCGGATTAAGGATTAATCCCAAGATCCAGTGCAGGAGCGGCTTAAAAAGGTGATGACTCTGACTGTGACATTTCAACAGATGATGAGAGAGTAGGTGTAGTTTCAGCTTGAGACGAGGAAGAGCGAACCGGAAATCTCACCAGGGGTTCAAGAAGGGTGGGTTTCGCTCTTTTCTTAGGCACTGACACTGATTCAAAAATTACAAAAAAGCAGAATTAACCAAATTCAGTGGTTTATGGGTGAGACGGTAATTATTAAAGCTTACTGTTCAAATAATCATGGTAGGAATGGTGTACCCCAGGGGAGGAGTAAGCAGTTCACATCATATATATGAGCCTTGAAAGCAGGGGAGCTTGTAATATTGTGTGAAACCACAGGGTGGTAGTAGAGTATAAGAAGTTCAGCAAGCCTCTGTAGTTTAGAATAAAAAAGAGGTTATAGCCCAGTGAAAAGTGATGAGAGAGAGATATATCTCCTCTGCAGGGGTACCAAAATAAGTTGACTCAATAAAATGACAGACAGGGAGATCCTGTGTAGATGGAGTAGTGGATTCAGGAGATGTCAGGAGGCAAAAGCTGACTACCGCTGGGGTGGAACAGGCATGGACACAGTCCTTCTGACAGCTGCAGTAGATCCTGTGTATATGGCACTGACCTCAAGGGAGACAAGATGGCGCCCACACCTTGCAATCCTGAGGGTCCCGGAGCCAGGCAGCAGCACTCTCGCACCTCCACACACCTCCTCGATGTCACTTGGATGTGAGGCAAGACAGGGATGTCCCCACTCCAGTCCTCCAGACTCCATCCAGCAGGTAGAAGACGCAGGAACCAGGGCTGCAGACTCCGTGGCAAGCAAGATGGCCGCCGCCTCCTGGTTCCTGACAGTCACGGTCGTCTGCGGTTAATGGTGAGTACTGGTGCGATTACAGGGTCCAGGCAACAGCAGGCGATCAGGTGTAGTGGCGACGGAGTCCTCACCAAGAGGACTTCCTTCGTGGGAGAGATGAAAGGAGAGGCCGCTGGGCCTAGCAGAGAGACTACGGCCTTCCTCCCTCTGGGGAACACCGGACCGCCGTGATGGATGCAGTGAGCGGACAGGTCCGGGCTCTAGGAGGACAGGAGAGGGGTTTAGACGGCAGAAGAAAAAGGGCTTTGGGTCCCACAAACTTAGTGTAATACAAGGATAATTGAGGAGCTCTATGGCAGCACGTCCTCACAGCTCGGCGGCCAGACCACGCCCCCATAAAACTTATATTTTTGGAAAAAAAAGAAAGCCATCAGGGGGTCCATAATCCTTATTTAAGCACATGTCCTAATTCAGGCTACCTGTTTACTTCTGTATGCCTGTTTTGTTGGTTTACAGGGAACAGTAGTTTTGAAGCACAGGTTGTTGCTGGTGGAAACATGCATAAACATTTAAGAATTATTTGGCTCTCTTTATTGTAATTACTTATATTCATACTACTTTTCGTTCACTTTTTTTCTGCTTGTAGATGGCTGAGAACTTGAAGTGTCCATTCAGACAGGGTATGCATTTGGAAGCTGTAGACAAACAACATGTATCTTTCATGCGCAAAGCAGTGGTTGATTCAGTAATTGGTGGAAGATTGAGACTCTTGTATGAGGATGGAGAGAGTAATGATGACTTTTGGTGCCATATGCATAGCCCACTCATTCATCCAGTAGGCTGGTCACAAAGGGTTGGACACAAAATCAAAACAGGTATAAATATTATTATTTTATTTTTCTCCTTTGATAATGATAATGTTGTCTGTTGAATCTGTTAACTTTTATTACAATTCTGTGTTCTGTTATACATACAAAATAACTGCTTGTGTGATATTGTAAGAAGTGGCTAAAACTGTATAAGAAGACTTATAATAATGTGATCATTATTATATGGGTAAAAAGGTTCTGAAGATGACCACATCACAAGTCATGCACAAGTCATTGTAGAATGAAGAATATGGACACTCAGAGTATGCACAATGGTCGTCTTTTACTCAATTTTATCACCAGACTATGGGGTAGATCCAGAACTACGTCCGACTTCCATAGATGGACGTAATTCAATAAACAATAGCTACTGCGCATGCGTAGTAGCTATTTTACGTAATCTGCGTATCGTTTCGATACGTAGATTGCGTATATGCGGTCTAAAAGACCTGGATCTACCCCACAGTCTGGTGATAAAATTGAGTAAAAGACGACCATTGTGCATACTCTGAGTGTAGTTCTGGATCCGGCCCAGTATTTGGAAAATTGGTCTACAATTTTGTTTGGCTATGTTTGTGTTGGATGTCTTTGTATGTGTGCTATGAGGAAAGGGTTTCATTCTATAGAATGGATAAAAAAGGATTTCATTGAAAGTGCTAGCAATGATTAATAATGTTAAATGAATGTGCATGTATAGGAAGGCGTTAGTGCTTTGTATAATAGTTAATACATTGTACTTTAGTATGTATGTGTACAAGGGATTGTGCATGTTTGTATCTATACAGTGTACCTAATTAAGTAGTTTTACTCTGTGTACATATTGTATGCTCTGTGTTTTGCTTATTATGATCTGTCTCACAAGGAAAGCGCGATGGCATATTCTCTCATCCAACATTCCACAGGGTTTACTGTGATGCTGTAGCTCACCTCTTTAAACAGGTAATTCTAAAAACACTGCTTTATTTAAAAAAAATTGTAACATTATATATATGAACCAGTAGCTAACCTGACATTATGCTAATGTGGTTCTAACTTTGAAATTCCTCCCAATGTTGGGCTAAGAATCATGGGCTGTATTCAGATTTCCGTGCTGCGATCGGAGTGCAATTATATGCACGGATGGAGCAAGTAACACCCACCAAAACCCCAATTACTCCCCTTGCTAATCTATACCCACAGAGACTTTACTCTCCATAGACTAGCCCTAACTTTCCTCAGTCACTTATGAGCGTGTCCTCCGTCCGTGCGTATATTTGTAATCACGCCCACTTCCCTTCATTTAAATGCCCCCCCTGCCCATTTCTATGTAAATTCCTCTATGCGTATTCTTCCGTTGGAGTTCTGTGCGGAATTTCCCACGTACAATTCACAAGTCCGTCCGCTTGGCACTTCCCCGCATATAGTCTGCGTGAACTGCGTAGAAAAAGTTATTACGCATGCGCAGTTAAAAACGTAAAAATACGCACAGAAAATCGCTAAAGAACGGATCTCTGAATACGGCTCCATATTTTTAAATTGAGAGCAAACTCACCTAGAGACACCCCCTTTAAATCCTCCAAATAAGCTTTTGTAAACCATCATACCCTAGCAGCTGCTGGTCCCAGACATGCTTCCAAACAATGGGGTAGATCCAGAACTGCGCATGCGTAGTAGCTATTGTACGTAATCTGCGTATTATTTCAATACGTAGATTTCGTATATGCAGTCTTTTAGACTTTTAGAAACGATACGCAGATTACGTACAATAGCTACTACGCATGCGCAGTAGCTATTGTTCTTTGAATTACGTCCGTCTATGAAAGATCTTGCCACGGCGGGGAGAGGCTCCTCCTACTCTTGTTTGCTGCTCCTAATGACCATTCGGTCACTAGGGGGCAGCCTTTTATTTAAATGATGACGTCAGTTACACTCTGGCCTCTGAGCCTTACCATGCTGACGCTGATAGATCTACAAGGCTATCTGCACAGCATGGCTACAGCTTCCAGCCATGCAGCACTTAGTTTTTTCACACACAAAAACACATGTCAAGTATATTGACATGTGTTTTTGCTGGTCATGGACGGGAGATCACAGCCAAATCTCACCTCTTTGGTGATTTCATGTCTCACTAAAGGTGATTTCTTCAAATCGCCTTTAGTGAATACAACAATTTTTTTTTCTATCTTTTGAATGGCAAACAGCTGGACGATTTCTGTCCAGCGATGTTTGCCATGGCAATTTTTTAAAACACATAAATCACGCGATTTGACCCTTTGTGAATACCGTGATGTGAGTTTAGAGGATCAAATCACGTGATTTATAGCGATTTTTTACAAAATGAGGCCCTAAGGGTTTTAACAATGCAACAATAAAGCAAAACAAATAAAAATTACATTACTGTTAATATTTTCCCTTAATGAGAGAAAAACAAATCTCTCTGAAGACTGCAAGGCATGACTGCATACAACACCTATTACTATAGACTGGTACAGTAAATGTTATATCTGTGCTACTGTGCTTGTGTATTGAAATTCTCATTAGGTTCTGACTGTTGATAGTAATTCTCTGGGGTCTAGAAGATTGACTTATTTGAAACATGATATACTTTATAAATATAAGCACAGAGGTGTCACCACTGTGCCATTCTTCCAACCTGTCTATGAAACTGCATCCAGAAGGCTATCACTGCATTTAAACATTTATTAACAAGTTTTTATATAGCGTCAGCATATTACATGGCATTTTACAATTGTTTAGATTTTGGGGATTCCCAAACAATAAATATTAAGAGAACATTGGCCCAGATCCTGGGCTACGGACGCCAGGGGAATTACACACTCTGCGTGCGTAATTCCCGTGTCAGCTATGTTGTGCGCATCATTACGCTAGCGTACCGGCCGGCGTATGCGGGTCGGTATGTTAAAGGGGTTGGCCAGCTTTTTACGTCTGCTGTATCTCTGCCATATAGGCGGAGATAGGCATTTAAATAAGGGAGCGGGGCGGGGGAAGGCCCATTACGACATAATTCCGCAGACTGGTGGAATCTGAACACGTAAGTGTACAGATTTTACTACCTTGAGCGGGGAGTGCAGGGGGTGTGCTTAACTAAAGACCACGCATGTCTGTAAGATGTGCGTTGGTTTGGATCCAGCCCATTATTCCTAATGTCTGGCTTCTCCTCTGGACCTTCATGGTATTAATATAAAACTAAATCTATGTATTGTATGCCTTTTATATTATTTATTAATTTTTTTTATACATGAACAAATTCTTTTAGGCAAGAGTTGTGTATCCAAAGGGTATCTGGTTTGAGGAAGGAAT
Source organism: Limnodynastes dumerilii (assembly GCA_011038615.1). Lineage (NCBI taxonomy): Eukaryota > Metazoa > Chordata > Amphibia > Anura > Limnodynastidae > Limnodynastes > Limnodynastes dumerilii. Next base: position 188,246 of record WWET01002405.1, read on the forward strand.
GAAATTGGAAGCTCTTGACCCCCTTAATCTTGGAAACATATGTGTAGCTACTGTGTGCAAGGTAAGATTTTATCACAATGGAAACTAAACTACCAATAATTCCATTTACTAAATAATAATAATCAAAATCATAATATATGCCCGGTAATAATGTGATAGTCTACAATAAGTTTTGGAAATACTCAGTAATGCCACCATATGTAGTATTACTCCATTGTATTCTTCTCCTGTAATATTAGTTCTCAATAACAGTAGAAATAGACCCCCTGGTTACAGACCATGTTGCCTCTGACTATTCTATACTGCCATCTGGTCTTCCTTCTAGCCGATCCTGACTCCAGATCGTTACAGTAGTAGTGCACAATAAAAAAAACCAGTATTCAATTATTGTAATTCAATATCTAGTAGGGCACAGTCATTCACTAATTGAGTAGTAGTTCTGGCTGTAAATAAGCTAGCTGAATTGAATCGTCCCCATTAAGTGGGCACCCCCAGCTGGAATCGTTGATCGAGCCTGTGTATGGCCAGCTTAACAACTGCTTTGTGACTTCTAATCGCTGCTAAGATATTGGCTTTAGTCCTCCATTCTCAGTTTAGCATTTATTTCATAAAAGTTGCAATCAATAAAGAAAGTATCTTTAAATTAATATACATTTAGTAACATAATTAAATAACAAAATTGAAAAAGTCAATAAGACCTGCAAAGATTGCATAAGATATGTGACATGCCAATATTAAAACATACCGTAGTGCTATGAGAAACTCATACGTTTGCAATAAGCTTTTGAAATCAGTCACTTCTATGTGTTTATACGCCAATAGATTTTAAAATTTGATCCGTCCAGCTCAGTTTGTCCATAGAGTGTTATACAATTGAACTTATTGGGTAACCAGAGGATGATCATAAATAATCCTCTGACTCGCACGTGCCATAAGGAGTATTTAATAGCCACTTGCTTTTAGTTTGTGATGTGTGAGAGAATAGATTCACTCACAGTTACTGGTATTTGTTTAGATAGGGGATCTTCTTGGATTGATTTTCCTTAGGGACAGCATGACACCACTAAGTTGTGCAAACCAGGATCAATATCTTCTAAGCCTGTCTATTTCAGTTGGGTAAAGCCACAGTGCAGAAATTGGAACCTTGCTCAGTTTCACAGCCAGGGTTGAGGTTTCATACACCCTCTCTAATTTATAAAGCCATTTCCATATACATCTATATGGCACAGTTTTCCAAGCTCAGTAGTGGTATGGTATAAATAAGCTCAAAGTTGGTAAAACTTGTACATGCTATTTTATGAAATAGAATAATCAAAATGCTGTGTGTACTAAATCACCTGACATGTTTCTCCTCCTTCTATGGTCAGTTTCATCAGAGGTATGAGTCTTGATGCTCAAAGCAGGTTCATTTTATTATACTCAGCGTTAATTAGCAATTCAGAGGACACAAGACAAATGTTATCCACATAAAACCTTCCATAACAATAATGAATATACATTCTCAAAAAGATAATAATAAAACATAAGCGGACTAATTACTTCACAGGACACAAACATCAATATAAGAGAAAACTACTAACTACTTACTAAAAATATTAAATATAGTATATGCTACATAAATCCATAAATATGTAAAAGAGAGCCATCATATGGTAATAATGTATTAAAATTAAAAATGCTAAACGCTTCTCTGCTACATAAAGATTTATACCGATCCCCCCTACTTGATGTAAATGGGATTTGTTCTGATATAGTGAGAGAAATTACCTTCAAACCTCCTTCCCTACAAACTGAAATACGTTTAGATGATGACAATGAGTTTTTTTTGTATGTTAAAATGTTTCTCCTATGTTTACCAAGACGAGTACGAATTCTGGTCGTAACGCCAACATATTGCAGAGTGCAACTGAATTCCATTAGATAAATAACATAGGAGGAACTACAATTCAAGAAGGATTAAATTTCAAATTTCTCTTTGGTAATAAAAGAGGATAAGGCAGTTTTTCTGTGTTTAATTAAATTACAAGTCAAGTATCTTGAAATTTATGTCCCCTATTTAGTACCCCAAAAAAGAGCCACTAAAATTGATTGACTATTATTTTTCTTTTTATACAATTTATTTCTTAAACGAGCCTTTAGAAAAATAATTTTATACCTTTCGGGTAAACATTGATTTATAAACATATTATATTTTTTATTAATACATTTTCTGATCTGTGTAGATTTTGAATTTTATTGTGAGATAAATTGTATCCCATTCTCAACTTTTCCCTTTTATAGCTATACTTAAGGCCGCTATACACTAGAGCGATAATCGGCCCGATCACCCAATTATCGGGTGATTGGGCAAATAATCGCTCTAGTTAGTGGCCAAGATCATTTTTCCAAACGCCAAATAAACGCACCAGAAACGCTCGGGGGCAATTATTCTACACTAGGATGATTATAGGCCCAGCAGGGAGTGTCCCCTGATAAACAGGACGATTTCCCACTAGGGAAATGTCCCATTATCGGCACCATACACCACCTCTGCTGGGACCGATAATCCTAGCGGGGGGGTTATCAGGGCTCTCTATGGCGCTGCTGTATCTATGTACAAAGCTGCTCTGACAGCTCAGAAGTATACCTTCAAAGCTGTTAAAACAGTATAGTACATAGATGCACAGCAGCAGCTATTACAGGCAGTAGTACAGACAAGGATCACACAGCGTGGCTTCGGCTGATCCCTGTCTGTACTACTCCCTGCAATAGATGTTGCTGCATGTCTATGCACTATGCTGCACTGACAGAGCAGCTTTGTACATCACTCGGCAGCAGCGCCATAGAGAGCCCTGCCTCCCCCCTCCCCTCTTCTGCTAGGATTATCGGTCCCAGCAGAGGAGGTGTATGGTGCCGATTACAGGAGATTTCACTTGCGGGAAATCGTCCCGTTTATTGGGCCACCCCTGCTGGGACAGATAATCTCCCTAGTGTATGGCGGCCTTTAGACCTCTCTTTTCATGTCTTTCTTCCCTTTTATGCAATAAAGATGCTCTGTTAGTATTTTTCCACCCATTTTTACCACCCCTCAGGCATTTCTGAAGAGATCTTTAAGATAACCCTGTTTTAAATAATTTTTAACATGACCCCAGTCTGCTCATTATTTTGTTTCCTTGTAGAATTCAAATAATTATTTAAATCTACTTGTTTAGCTAATGCTTCCATTATAATTTTGTTATCCTGAATAGATAAGGAAATATTCAAATAGGTCAGTTGACTCCTAAAACTGAGTGAAATGTAAACCAAAGGTGTTGTTATTGATATATTGAACAAAATCCAAAACCCTGTCCTCCCTCTTTTAGATAAAAACCAAATCAGCAATAAAACATCGAACAGACCCATATACAAATTGGCAATACATGGAGCAAATCAAATGCTTATAGCGGTTCCTGTAAATAAAAATGAGAATCAAAAACAATATAATTCTAAGTTAAAAAACCATACTAAAGATGAAATAAATTAATGCTGCTCCCCTCTCCTATTAGTGTATTTTAGCAAAAATCGCTAATACTCCCTTTTTATAAAGGATATTGCTGTGCAGCAACATCACAAGTGACAAAAAAATTATGATTTGACCACTCGATCAATTGAAGTAATGTTAAATTATGTGTGGTGTCCCTAATATAGGAGGTTGTAAAATGAATTATCATAATGAGATAAATTTGCAGTTAAAGTATTAATACCACAATAATTGGACG
>WWET01002405.1:192007-204133 GCA_011038615.1 Limnodynastes dumerilii
AGGGTGAGCTGGGGGGGGGGGGAGAAGACAAGGATTTATGTATCTTGGGTAAAAAATGTATTGTGGGAATAACTAAATTTAATTCAAAAATAATATTCATAATGTTTTTGGATCTTGTTCCATCCAAGAAAACGTTTTCCAACAGGGACTTTAAATAGGATGCAGATTCTGATCAAGCACTGTGGTGTCATTTTTTAACGTACTCTAAATCCTGGAGTGTTGTAATTGGCAGTGAGACTCCATAAGGTTGTTGGTTTTTAGAATGACCACCAATCCGCCTTTATCAGCTGATTTTATTGTAACACTATCATTCATAAGATCTTTTAGGGATTTTTGTTCTTGGTGGGGAGAGTTACCCTGCAAAGGTTTTTTTTTTTTAATACTTTGACATTAGTGCTTAAAATCAATAAACTTCCAATGGTTTATTTGCCCGCGCCTAAGGGCACCCGTTACCCTTCTAAACCTACAAATTATTTGACACGACAAAGAGTTAAAGGGGGGTGGTATTATATAATTTATTAGTATTTTGGGATGTAAGGAATTATTAGATGTTAAGGGCCGAATTAGCAATTTGTTTGCTTTAAATTTTAATGGGGCCAAAAGCAATAGCAAGCATAGTAACAATAAATCAAACAGCCAGTACTCTCCAAACCTCAGTGATCCACCTGCATAGTAACTGAACAAAGGCTAAGGCTGATCAAACATTCAGCGACCGCTAAACTAAATGGCCTTCTGCAAAACAGTTACAATTTGGGTGCTCTGAAAATATCACTAATAAGGAGATCCATCCCTTCAGGTGACAAATGAACACCATCCGGCCTATACAAATGGACCCTGTTGTATTTATTGTCAGGGTGTTCTATAACTCACCCACTGTGCTTTAGCAGTAAAATCTTAACAGCATGGTTAATCTTACACCTGATATTGTCCATTGGGCGAAAATTAGCAGAGTAACGCCAGATCTAGTGGGGAAATATGTCAGACCACAATGAACCAGACCTACGTTCATGAAATGCTCATGAGTGTAGCGTATTTACTCCAGTGTACCTACGATGCACTCCCATAGGAACTCCCCTTGGTCGTACTTAGTTTTGCTTTCTTACGCCCAGCAAACCCTACCCTAACTTTTCTGATCATAACCGCGGGCGTCTGTAAGCTCATTGCGTAGTTACGACGCTTAGCATGCCCATATTGCACGATTTAAATGCCTTACCCCGCCCTCAGTTCGTAATTACAGATTTAGTATGGCAGGCACGCCCCCTCGAGCGTAATTGCAAAGCTGTTACGATCAAGGCCCAGACGCTCAGATGGTAATTTTGCATTTTCAAATACCGCTAGGCTAATTAGATTACAAGAGACACCTGGTCAATGAATATATAAAGGCAGTAGTTTGAAGGCTGCCTATTGCTTTCTGAGGAAACCCTTCGTGGAGAAACGCGTAAAAGCTGACACTGACCGAATGCTGACCAAAATTATTTGTATTGAGAGTCTATATCTGGATACTTGGCTGCTACATTTCAGAAATTTCTCTTTAACTGCACGCTGCTGAAAAATTCCCCTTTGGCTGGGTTTGAGAGCAGAGTGCATACTATACTTATAAGATAAGGCTACTCTGGCTATACGTGGACAGTCTTACCTCTAATGTGGGACTGTGCTAATCAATTGGAGGATTGCAAGTAACGGCACACAGCGCTTGAAACGGAGCCGCTTCCTGCTGGCTCCCCTATTTTTTCTGGAACCTAATACAGATACAGGAGATGTGAGAGGTGCGATTTTTATCAGCCAAGACGACAGACACTGTCCATCTCGGCCAATTATACGGCTATACTGATAAAGGACTGCAATCCTAAGAGCCTGGTGAATTATCCCACTAGCCTGCAAGATCCTACGCAAGTATACCATCAATAAGATCATATGTATTCTCTGATGATACAAGTCCACTATCTGCACACAATCTGATTTTTGCTACATTGGAACGTTTTTCTGTGTACACAGCCTAGTTGTTCAGTGTGACCTAGCTACTCACGGTCAGCTTTTTGGTCTTCTATATTAATGCTTTTAACATTTGTACCTTACTATTGATTTTTTTATTGTTATATTTTTATGTGTATATGGTTGATATATTCAATCCTATTAATATAGAATTTTGGTGTTTAATAAATTATCAGATGTACTCCTAGCCCTTCCTTCTATTTCTTTATATTTTCTACATTAAGGGATTGGTCTGCCCTGGTTATAGCAGCTGGAGTTTCTCTGATAGTCTTATATCCAGTATATTTCTCTCATAGCGCAGGTGGGGGTAGGTCATTTCATCTCCTCCCCTCTCTGTTTTTTTCTGTTATCTAATTTTTTTGACCTTTCCTGCAGCTGAGAGAATCTATTTGGATATCTAGTGGTTCAATATATTAGGTATTTAAGATTATTAGTGTTTTGCATTTATATTCAATTACAACTAAACTTTTATTTTTATTTTTCACGTGCATTGTCATGAATATCTTTAGCAATTCATCTGAGAGGCTAAATAGGAGGCAAGACATGTTTAGCAATATGGGTAATAAAAATATGAGGGAACCTGAGAAGGTCCCACCGTGTTCTGAAGTACCAAACATAGACATCATTGGGTATTTTATCAAAATAGAGAGATTGGTATGTGAGGAACTTAGACACTGGTGGGATGAAGTATTACTTAATCAATACATAGAGAAAAAAGTAATCCCAAGGGGCCTAAGAATCTTTAAGTCCTCCTCCTTTAGGGACGACCCACAATTTACAGAGGTCTGGAACACAGAACTCGATAGGTGTTCACTTGTTTAGATGAAACTTTTAATTAATCAAAGGCAGAAAAAATTTGAGTCAGTCAAATCAGAAATTGAACATACTCAAAAACAGTTAGAAACTTTTAAACTAAATGGTGAATTCAAAAACAATGAGAAGCTTTTTAATCAGAGAGTTTCCACTTTTGAGAAAAACTTGGTGAATGATAAAAAAAGATAAATTCACTAGAGACTGTAATGATTATGCCACAGGACATGGTCTGATAAAAAGGACTATTACAACAAATTTAGAAATCGAAAATCATCAAATAAATTATATGACAAACAACATAATAAACATAATACTCCTAAAGATCAGGGGGCCAAACCTAGGATTTACAATCAAAATATCAAACCCAATTTACAAGAAAAAGATAAGACGACAGGGAGAGACAAAAATATAGATTCCACACTACTAAGTACTAATTCCAAGAATACAAAAAATACACATCAGAAAGTCTTACAAACTCCATATCCAAATAAAGACTCACAATTATTGGGGGCAGTTGGGGGTGATAATTCAGAAGTTTTTTTAGAACGAAACAGGGATTGGATTCCAATATCGAATCAGTTCCAAAATCTAGTATCCCACACAACGAAAAGATTATGAAATTCAGAAACAGAGGATGCAGGGGAGGAGCCTATCGGCACCCCCCAAAAGAATCCGAAGTTTCATTAAATAACAATATTTACAATTTGTCATCACATAAATTGACACCTGCTGAAATTTGTCATAAATTGACACCTGCTGAAAATAAATTACTTTCGAGCGGACTTAAGTTTGTACCTGCTGTGCGTCCCAATCTTTTTACTTTATTTCAGGATCTTAACAGATTCACACGGAATGTTTGCAGAAAGAAATACTTTTCTATCCATCCCAGTTCTATAGGTCATGATACGTTAGAGGACTCAGATAGGCTTGCATTGGAAAATCTTATATCTTTGCAGGAGGAAAATGGTTGGTCTAATCTTAATATATCCCTTCCAAAAAATAAATCCACATTTTATCCTTTACAACTCAAAACTAACTGCATCGAGGGTTTCTATCAAAAGACTTTGACGGACTTTAAGAAACTTTGTGAAATTTCTGATAAAAACTATCTTAGAGACAACTTAACCCCCAGAGAAAGACAAGCTATAAAAACTCTACAAGACAATTATCAACTGATAATAAAGCCAGCGGATAAGAGCGGAGGGTTGGTATTGCTAGACAGAAAGGATTATCTTAAGGAGTCACATAGACAACTTGAAGATATCCAATTATATGTAAAACTGGAAAAAAAATCCCAGTTCCATCTTTCATTGTGAATATAAAACTTTAATTGAAAAAGGCAGACATTTTGATATCTTCTCTAAAGAAACTTTGAACTTTTTAAGTGTAAAACATCCAATTATTCCCACATTTTATTACCTTCAGAAGGTTCACAAGTCAGAGACCAACCCCCCTGGACGTCCCATCATCTCGGGGGTTGGTTCCCTGACTTGTAACCTGTCACACCTGGTAGACTGCTACCTACAGCCGTTTGTAAGGAAACTAAAATATGTATGTAAAGGATACTACTCAATTTCTGTCTATAGTGGATAATTTAGTGTGGAAAAAAAATTATCTTCTAGCCACTTGTGACGTTGAGTCTTTGTACTCAAATATTCCTCATGTAAAAGGAATTGAAACCATCGATGCAGTTTTGTCAAGAGATTCTTCCATATCAGATCCACTTCAGGAATTTTTGGTGGATGGAATTTCATTTATTCTTACACATAATTTTTTTCTATTTCACTGGTGTTATTATTTACAGACTAAGGGTACTGCCATGGGGACCAAATATGCCCCGAGTTTCGCCAACCTCTATATGGGGCGTCTGGAAGACGAACTTATCTAGGGAGGTCCATTCGGGGCGAATCTGGTAAACTATGGCAGATACATTGATGCTTTGTTTTTTGTTTTGGAAGGGGATATCACGTCTGTCCATTCATTTATGGAACATCTTAATCATAACCTATTTGGTCTTAAATTCACTTATAACTATAGTTCAGAATTTATTCACTTTTTGGATATCACTGTTTTTGTTGACAATGGTCGTCTACACACTAAAAATTATAAAAAAGATGTTGATAGAGGCACTTTTCTAAATTTCAAAAGTTGTCACTTCAACAAATGGAAAGAAAACATACCACAGGGTCAGTTTCTCCGTTTACGGAGAAACTGCTCAAAGATCACAGACTTTAAAACACAGAGCACTGTTATGAAAGCTGCCTTCACATCTCAGGGTTATCCAGAAGAGGTCATAAATCAAGCATATACTAAATCACTAGATATCCATAGAGAATCATTACTACTGAATAAAACAACAAAAAAAGACAATTGCAATAGTTGGACAAATGAGATTCTGTTTATCACCCAATTTAAATGGGATGCAGATAAAATTAAGAAAATTGTTAACAACAATATTCAGATCTTACAGTGTGACCCAATTTTAAATAAATATATGACGGATAAACCAAAAGTTGTCTTTAGACGAGCACACGATCTTAAAAATTCATTGCTTAAAAGCAATGGAAATCCTTCCCTTTACCCACTATTTACCCATCCTGACCCTCATCCTATCCCCCTGATCCCTGCTCCTACTGAAGATCGCAAGCGGACCCGAGGAAGTATCCAGCGGCTCTGAGACCTCGCGGCCTGGCTGCGCGGAGAGACAGGTAGTGGGCCTCGGGCCTTGTTCACTCTGCGTGGCGCTACGCACCTTAATCCGTGCACTCCATAGGTCCTTTGGACGAGATAAGCTGCCTGCTGGACCTCCGGGCAATGACACCACTAGAGGTAGTAGCTTACTGCTCTTCTGAGGCGCATGGTCACCCGCGGGTAGCCGCAACTGTGAGGAGCAGGTCCTGCAAGGCACCAGGCTGCCTAACCATCGAGATTACATCTCCCTTGGCTGAGGTGAGCAGAAAGACGCCCTTGCTTCAGTAGAGGACAGCGGGAATTGGGTCCACAGGGGACGGGCGCCATCTTGAACCAGTGATACGTGAGTTACCCGCTCTGAGACCTTGCTCTACGCAGGGGCTGATACACTGCTGTACCCCACTGATAGCACTGAAATCCGTTCTGCCTGCCTTCTGGGATCCTCAGAGATCGGTCAGACGCCCCTGAGCTGACCCCAAGCCACCTAACTCTCCAGCCCCTGTTTTCACTGCCTCCCCCCTGCTGTGTAGTTAGGCCCACTGGGGTGTCCTCGGGACATTGTACACTTTATGAAGTTTGCTCTTAACTTCTCATAAAGTCTGAAAATCTACACTGTTGCCACAAGAGGGAGTGAGAATACCATTGTTTTGCAAGTATTGAGAAGTACGTGATAGTTCAGTTTATTATTGAAGTTACTTCTATGCCTACCATGTAACGAGTCTCTGTGACATCCCTGGGGTGTTCAGTCTTATGTCTTGCTAATCTACGTGATCTGAAATTGCCTGTGAATATCACTCATCTACCAACCTACTCTTCAAATATATCCCTACGGTCACGCTCACTAAATAGTAAGTATGCCTCCAAGAAAGCCCAAACCCTCTTCTCTTCAACCACCCGTGCGCTTCCAGCCGCGCTCTCCCCCTGTGCAAACTCATCAGAAAACTCCGCCAAAGGAAGGACCTGCCCTACCTCCTACGCAACAGTCCTTGCAGATCTCACACCCTGCTGCGTCGGACCTTAATTCTAACTCTGATGAACCTTTAACAGTTAAAGCAATGCATCAAATGCTGTTGGGACTTCGCACTGACATCAATTCGGATATTAAAACATCCCTTAAAGAAATGAAAGAAGAGTTAAGGGACCTTGGAGATCGCACAGAACATCTTGAAAACAAACTCGGAGAGGTAGTCCAATCGCACAATGGGCTAATTGATTTGCACGATGCTTTACAGAAAGAAGTGGACGCTCTGAAGCTCAAAATAGTGGATTTGGAAGATCGTGCACATAGGAATAACCTCAAAATGCGAGGGATACCTGAAACGATTACAAATAGTGAACTTTCTGCCTATGTAACAGATGTCTTTCGCAAACTTCTCCCTGATGTTCCAGAAAGAGATCTCTTAATTGACAGAATCCATCGTCTGCCTAAATCCAATCTAGCCCCTCCATCACAGCCTCGAGACACCTTGATGCAAGTCCATTTTTTTCATACCAGGGAGAACCTCCTTCGAGCTGCGAGAGACACAGGCGACTCTGAAATATTGGGAGACCTGCAGATCTTCCCTGATTTGTCCGCGGCAACCCTTGCACGCAGAAGAGAACTTCGCCCTATCACTGCAGTCCTTCGAGCCCAGGGTATTCCCTATAGATGGGGGTTTCCTGTTAAAGTGTTGGTGCGACGCTCCAATAACCTTCATTCCATATCCTCTGTTGAAGAAGGTATACCGCTTCTCTCTGCCTGGAATGATCCAATGCAAGTCTCCAAAACAAGTTATCCATCTTCGTTTTCAGCGGACTGGTCCCGAGTGGCGGAGAAGTAACAGCGGTTTGTGAGTGAGCTATACTGCCCGCTGATTACTTTGTTTTTTTGTCTGTTTTGATTGATAATTAACATGGCAGTGTTTAAATGCCTTGGTTAGTTGAGGTCTCTGACTTCACGGCCGCTTTGTTTTATATTTCTAATTCTGTAACTGTTTGCTATTTACGTATGGTTTAGTTACGTATTTTGAGAATGTTTGAGTATCTTGTATAGACATAAGGTATTTAGTGATATTGGGGTAGATCCAGAACTACGTGTGCCGTATGTTTATTCGCGGAGCGTATTTTCGTACACGTAAGTTCGCTACTCTCCCCTCGGCACACCCCTTGCACGGACGTATTTTGGCAAAATACGCTACCCAAACCCTACCTTAACTTTTTCATACGTAACAGCATACGTCCGCTAATGGACGTACTGACTACGTGAACGTACGCAGCTTAGCACGCCCATACTGTACACTTTAAATACCACCCCCCGCCTACTTCACGTAAATCGCACGTATTGTTGACTAACGTAAAATTGGCATGCCCACACGTAAGTATTTACGTGACACATACGTGAATCTCCCATACGTTCACAATTACGCTACGTGAATGTGCGTATTTTCTATGGTGCGCATACGCAGTGCGTACGTAACTGCGAATTAACGTCTCCGCCACGCGTAAAATCGCGGAAAAGCGTAGTTCTGGATCTGCCCCATTATTATTACATGTTTTAAGATTGACGTTAAATAACAACTTTGACCACCCCGGGGATGCTCTCCTTATGAAGGACCCCGTCTCCACTATGGAAGTGGTGTCACACGACCCTTTGTGGTGCCCATTTCAGCCCGATATACTGGGCTTGTTTGGTTTTTTTTCCCTCTTTACTGTGCTCCTCTCCTTTTCCCCTTTTAATTTTAAATGTGTTGTTCAAAATTCCCTTTTTTCCTGAGGATTTCTTATACTAAATGTCTACCATGGTCATTAAGGTTTGCTGCTCGTAACTCTTTAGTCTGTCACCAATATGGTTGTTTTTTCTTTAAATGCTAAAGGGTTGAACAGCCCCTCTAAGAGACGCTTAGCTTTAGCCTCTTTTCAATCTCACGGGGCAGATATTGTAGGCCTTCAAGAGATGCACTTCTTTTCAAGAGGGCCCCCCAGTTTTAAGAATCATAAATATCTCCTCTGTTTCATGTCTAACGGCCCTTTTAAAAAAAAACTGGGTGGCAATTCTATTTCATTCAAGGTTACAATTTTGTCTAACTTCACAAATTATTGGTAAGAATGGTCGCTATGTTATTCTTGTTGGTACTTTAGACTCCCAAGAGGTTACAATTGTCTCACTTTACACTCCTAACACGCATCAAATACCATTCCTCAGATCCCTATTTGAACGTATTTAAGAGGTTATTAAGGGTTCTCTTATTATTATGGGTGATTTCAATTTGGTTTCTGACCCCAAAGTAGATAGGTCTTCTGGATCAAGAGACCCCTCGGCTACTACATCTGCTATTACGTTTGCTAAATTGCTTCATGAATTTGAGCTATTCGATGTCTGAAGAATATTGCACCCAGGTTGCAAGCACTTCTTCTATTTTTCGGCCCCACATAATACATACTCTCGCATTGATCTGATTCTTACAGATAAATGGACCCTCCAACGAGTCGCATCGGCAGATATCCTTACGAGAGTTTGGTCGGATCATGCCCCTGTAGTATTGGTTTGGGATTCTCTAAAACGCAAATTGCCACCTCGTCCATGGAGATTTCCAAATTATCTTATTAGGGACCCCCTTATTAAGAAGGAATTGGGAGATGCTATTTCGGATTACTTACATCATAATGTCCCTGCACAGACTTGCCCCACGAACCATTGGTGTGCTTTGAAAGCGGTTTTACGAGGGGTAGCCATTAGAATTGGCGCTAGAACTCGACATCAAAATTCATTAGCTAATTCGGGGTTGATGACAAAGTTGTCTCGCTTGGAATTAGCTCATAAAATCTCCCCTACTTCTCAAACTAAGGCAGAACTAGATAAGACCCGCAAAGACTTATTAAATTTGATGACCATTCGTACCCAAGTAACTTATGAAAAATTAAAGCAACGTTTTTACTCTTAAGCTAATAGAGCAGGTAAAATGCTAGCCTGTAAACTTAGAGTTCATCAAACCTCTACTCGGGTGAAACATTTGGTCTCGCCTAGATGAGATAAAATTATTAACCCTTTTCATATTGCGAACAACTTTGCGGAATATTATTCTCGCCTATATAATTTAAACACAGATAAAACCCTCTACCGACCAACTGCAGACACGATCACTTCCTTTTTATCTGCCGTTACATTGCCTTGTTTATCCAGGGAGGACCTGCTGCATTTGAACTCTCCGTGGACTCTTCAGGAAGTGTCTTTAGTAATCAAGTCCCTCCCTAAGGGGAAAGCTCCAGGACCTGACGGTTTTACCGTAGATTTTTATCAAGCTTTCCAGGAATGCATAGCCCCCTTATTGACAGATTCATTTAATGAAATCACAAAGGGTGATATCTTTCTCACTGAAATGCTTGCGGCTCAAGTAGTTACTATTCCCAAACCTGGAAAAGACCCTGGGGTTCCGCAAAACTATAGGCCCATTGCCCTTCTAAATGTAGACTTAAAAATCTATGCCAAATTGTTAGCAAATAGAATAGGGCCTCTTCTGCCATCTTTAATAAAACCTGATCAAGTGGGATTTATCTATGAACGGCAAGCACCAGATGCGTCTAGAAGGGTCTTAGATGTCGTTGAGCTTTTAAATAATAATGGCTCTCAGGGACTTCTCCTGTCCTTAGATGCGGAGAAAGCTTTTGACCGCTTGCACTGGGGTTATATGCAGCAGGTCCTTCTCAAATTTGGTTTTCAGTGCCCCATACTACATTCTATTTTGGCGCTATACACACTTCCTAGCGCCCGTATCTTTTCTAATGGTTTCCTCTCCGAGCCCTTTTAAATAACTAATGGCACCCGTCAGGGGTGCCCTCTTTCAACGCTGATCTTTGCAATGGCTATGGAACCCCTAGCTGAAAGGATTCGGAACACACCCGCATTTCCAGGTTTTCAATTTGGTTTATCATTACATAAAATTTGCCTATTTGCTGATGACTTTCTGTTATTTGTCTCTAACCCACTCTCTTCTCTACCTGTCCTACATACCATTCTGGCAGAATTCTCCCAGGCCTCTTTATATAAACTTAATATTTCTAAAATGATGGTTCTTCCCATTAACATGCCTCCTGATATGGTCAATCAACTTACTTCCTCTTACCCATATATATGGAAGATAGATTCACTTTCTTACCTAGGAATACAAATCCCTTCTTCTATCAATAATGTTTTTGATGTTAACTATATCCCCTTAATCTCACGCCTTGCTGTCTTAACTAAAGGATGGATGCATCATGAAATCTCCTGGTTATTCCGTATAGCTGCATTTAAAATGACTATTTTACCAAAAATCTTATACTTTTTTAGAACCATTCCCTACATACTCCCTACCAAGCTAAATAATAAATTGCGTACGCTCATGACGTCCTATGTTTGGCGTAAACACCCCCTTAGAATTGCGGCATCTAGATTGATATTACCTAAGACAGCTGGCGGAGTTTCACTTCCAGACCTTGCTCGATATCAGCAGGCATGTTTATTGGCGCAACTGAGGGATTGGTCTTTACCAAAAGGAACTAAGGTGTGGGTTGATCTTGAGTGCTCTGTAAATAAGTTCTTTCCATTAGCAGATTTTTTATGGACACCGTATCCATTAAGACCCACAGGCCTCCCCCCTTTACTTAGCATTTAGCATTCACTCAAAACATGGGATAATTGTATAGTTGCAAATCGACTATTTTCCCTTCCAACCAGTAATCTGTCTCTAGATGCTCTATCTTAATTAATCCCTGACTCCAATTTAAAAATTTGGGGTGAACAACGGATTTTAACACTTTCGCAAATCATCCACTCATATGGACCTCGACCTTTTACAGATTTACGAGCAGAGTTTGGCCTTCCTCCCACTGAACATTTTAGATACTTTCAACTATCACATTGGTGGGAGACCATAGCTCGCAGAAGTGGCCCTATCGTATTACCTCCAGAACCCTTCCTGTCTCGATTAACTAAATCTGCGGGGGAAAAAAGATATCTCCTTTTGGTATAAAACCTTGGCGTTAGATCCCCCCTTCTTCCAAGTTACGTGTGCAGTTAGGACTATAATAAACAGTATTCTGCCACTGACTTTCTGTCAGAGGGGGGCATGGTGTTTGAGGGGCTGTAGCTCAGAAAGTATTTTATGCATTAAGATTAAATTTTCACCAGTCTGTGGAGAATTGTCTCCTGGTGCTGCATTCCTTTTGGTACCTTGGCGTTAGATCCCCCCTTCTTCCAAGTTACGTGTGCAGTTAGGACTATAATAAACAGTATTCTGCCACTGACTTTCTGTCAGAGGGGGGCATGGTGTTTGAGGGGCGGGGCTGCAGAAAGTATTTTATGCATTAAGATGAAATTTTCACCAATCTGTGGAGAATTGTCTCCTGGTGCCGTATGCCAAAATTTATAGTGAAATAATAAAAAATGTGAAAACTGGAACATGTTAAAGTGAAACATGTGGCCATTTTTTTCTATTTCCTTTTTTAGAAAGCCATATTACATTGACTTACATTAGAATATGACTGGGAAGGCAGAACTCAGTGTAGAAAGGGTCTTTTCACTAGCTGTTTGTTTTGTTAGGGAGCTGATATGCCAGGGGAGTGCCTTTGAGGGGTGAGATTTCAGAGAAAATGACAGGGTTTTTTTAAAATTTA
>WWET01002405.1:205906-222694 GCA_011038615.1 Limnodynastes dumerilii
ATTTTTTGTCTATAGAATATATATATATATATATATATATATATATATATATATATATATATATAAATAAAAAAAATACTGTTTAGCTCTCCAGTAGTGTGCTTAGGCTTTCCCAGATGAGGGGGGGTGAACATACTATAATACTAAGGGGCAAAACAACAAACCTGGGGTAAAAGACATAACAGACAGGGAGGGAGAGGGGTAGGTCGTCTGTACCAAATTGAACTAATTCTCAATTTGTTTATAGAGAGAGAGTTGGGTTTTCATAGTATCACTGGTGGTACTGCTTAATGTAAAGGGGGGGTTTGGCGCTTCAGAGTAGGAAGGGAAAGATTTAAATTCAAGCCAGTAGAACCATATGGCTGTGAACTGGGGTGCGAGGTCAGGTGTGGAGAACAAAAGATCTTCCATTGACATATAGTAATTAATGCGAGAGAACCAGTCTCCCATAGATGTGGCGTCTGCTATTTCCATTTAATTGGAATTTGGCTGCATTGTTAAGGTGTTTAAGAAGTTATATTTTTGTAACTTGAAGTTGGCATTGGAGGAAAAGAGAGGAGTCACAATTCAGGAGAAGTAGGTACTTCTGGGCCTATGATTTCCTTAGAGATGTTAATAACCTTCTGCCAGTAGGGAGCTATTCGGGGATAAGACCACTAAATGTGATAAAGGGAACCCAAGTCCCCTTGACACCTCCAACAGGTAGCAGACACATCAGGGTAGATCTTGTTAAGCAGTGTCGGAACACGCTACCACCTAGTCAGGAGTTTGTATTGTGTTTCAAGCACTGCTATACTGGGGAAACAATGGCGAGTGATTCAAAAGATTCGACCTCCGTGAGAGCACTAGGTAGGTCTCTATTCCACACATCTACGAAACTTAATTTGGAGTTGAACAGTGTTTCGATCATAAATTTGTAAAGCTTTGAGATTGTGTGAGAAGGAGTTGATGTAGAAGAGCAAAGAGCTTCAAAAAAAGAGAGGGGTCTGATCATATGAGTCCTATTTGTTGTATGCTTGATAAAGTGATGGAGCTGTAAATATGCTCAGAAGTCTTTCTGCTGAAGAGAGTATTGCTTAGAGAGTTCTGAAAAAGAAAGGAAGGATGCCCTCATCGACTGGTGGACTCTAAAGAGACCCACTGATGCCCACCTAGAGAAAGGGCTGTGTATAATGGCAGGTGGGAAATGTTTATTGCATATGAAAGGTGAGATGGGGGACGAGATGTTGTGAACATAAGTGTCTCCAGCACATGAGAGTGGGGCCAATTGTCGGGTGGTTGATATGTGGAATAGATTGGAGCCAAGGTTTAATGTGCTGTGGGAGGGGGGCTGAATAACTTTCCAGTTTAATCCATTGGCGAGCATCATCTGGTTGAGACCACTCCAGAATCCTGGCTAACATTATTTCCTAGTAGTAGCCTTTAATGAAAGGGAGTTGGAGACCCCCTCTGTCCTTGTTATGGAAGAGGGTTTTATGGGGGCATCTGGCTTGCTTCTCATTCCAGATAAACCTGATCATTGTGAATTAAGTTGGTAAGAAACTGCTGGAGTCTATTGGCCACTAATTTTGCTGCAATGTCTCTCATTAGTGAGATAGTGACAGCCGAAAGTTGCATCGCAGATTTGCATACTCACTCTTTCATTTTCGTAAGCACCGTCGCCAGACCACCGGAGTGGTGAGTATGCCCTCTGAGGACTTAGGGTTAGGCTGTGGAGGGGATAATTAGGGTTAGGGAGTGGGGTTGCTTAACTTTCGGAGCACCATGTTCGGTGCTCTGGGGATTGATTGCTAAGCCTCATAGCTGGCTGAGAGTGAACTGCCCTATTGGAAGAGGGCCATTCGCAACAGGGACCCACACAGTGGTGTAGTCTACCAAGGCTTGTTCCAGTTGACTCTAACCTATCCAGTCACTTATAATGACGCTAATGATTTAAATCTCCCGCCCTCCCCCAGGCTGGTGCAGTGAATAAATCATGATATCATGGGGAGGGGGGCGGGAGATTTAAATCAGAGGCATTAGAAGTGACTGAAGAGGGTCCCTGTGAATGAAGCATTAGTGCACTCTCCAGCACCATCAATCACATAATTAAATAAAGGTCAGCGTTACAATCACACTCATACTGAGCCCTGAGATTCCTTTACACCCTGTGCTGTGATATCCATTTACTCTATTGAGCTGTACGTGATGTGAACTTGCCTGCTGCAAACACCACACAGTACAGCTCAATAGAGTAAACAGATATTACAGCACAGGGTATAAAGGGAAATATCGTCTCAGTATTAGTAGAATGTAACGCTGACTTTTATTTAGTTATGTGATTGATGCTGCTGTAGAGTAAGCACTAATGCTTTATTCACATGGACACTCTCCAGTCACTTGTAACAGACTCAGTGATTTAAATCACTTAAATGGGTGACTTCTCCTCCTGCTCACAGAGGAAAATCTCTGTGTCAGAGAAGTCGGCCATGTTGTTCCTCTCTTGTGAATTCATTCTGTGTGCACCCAGCAGAGGCCTCTCAATTTGTTATGACACCACTGGGATTACCTTGGGTGGAGAACCAGGGTGGTCGTTTGATAAGACGAGCGAGACTTACCAAGGTGCGGAGTCTAGCGGGATCTGGTTCTTCGCTAGAGCCTCTGATGGTAAGTATAGTCTGGGCTGCAGATTTACCCACAGGTTGCGGCCCCTGGGGCGACGCCCAGGAAAAGAAAGTGAGTGAAAGCAGGGCAGAGGGGAATGGTGGAGAGAGAATGGGTAAGTAGGTAAGGTAGTACCAGAAGGAACTGGACTGTGACGAATTACAATAAACACGGAACAGACGAGACCAGGGGTGACAATACAGTACAGACTGACTAAACAAACAAGGTAACTCGCTTACTCACTTATACATATCCCCTAAGGGATACAAACACAGGCACTCAGGAACAGGAAGGTTTAATACAAAGGAGGATTAAACGGCAAGGAGAAGAGAGGGGAGTACAGACAAAATGGTAACTGGCAGGAACAAGGCAGGGCAATGATGGGGCACTCGAGGTCATGGCCCATGTATGGTCCATGGCCTTTGTAACAAATCATACCAAGAAAGGCTAGAGGAACTAAACATGTATAGCTTGGAGCAGAGAAGGGAGAGGGGGGACATGATAGCAGCTTTCAAATACATCAAGGGTTGTGACCAGCTAGAGGAGGGTACCATTTTTCAAAAGAAAAGGTGTAATAGAACACGAGGGCATGGATACAAACTGGAGGGTGGTAGATTCAAAGGAAATGTGCAGAAAAATTACTTCACTGAAAGGGTGATAGATAAATGGAATATTCTCCCATCTGAGGTGGTTGAGGCCAATACAGTAGAACAATTTAAACATGCTTGGGATAAATATAAGGGTATCCTAAATTGTAACCCCAATTGAGGGTAAATAGGGTCAGTATAGTTTTCAATAAACAAATGGGCAGACTAGATGGGCCATGTGGCTCTTATCTGCCGTCACTTTCTATGTTTCTATGTCTAAGATATATAACAAGAAAGGCACAAAGGCAAAGAGTGCA
The DNA here is from genome assembly GCA_011038615.1 of Limnodynastes dumerilii. Classification (NCBI taxonomy): domain Eukaryota; kingdom Metazoa; phylum Chordata; class Amphibia; order Anura; family Limnodynastidae; genus Limnodynastes; species Limnodynastes dumerilii. Next base: position 209,454 of record WWET01002405.1, read on the forward strand.
GACTATAAGCACCAAGGAGGAAGCTATAACTAGCACCTGCAGTGAGGGCAGGAAGGAATTTAAAGAGGTGACTGGCCAATGAAAATACACAGAGATGGTGCCAAACAGAGAGAGAGGCTGGCGTCATGGTTGCTGGGATACGTCCCTGACGCCAGCCCGACAGTCAGAAGAATTGTGCGTCCCAGGTTGCCTGGTAACGCTGGTACGCTGGTCCAGAAGACGGAAGCTCTGAGCACAGAGCGCCGACACGCAGGAGGAGGCAGGAGCTGGAGGAGAACAGGAGACCGCTGACATGACGCTGCAGCGGTGAGAGAGACGGGGAGCCTGCCCACGGGGAGAAAGAGGAAAAGAAGCAGCTTGCCGTGGCGCAAAGCTATGAAATCCTATCTGTAATGGGGCACATTTTCCTAAATAGTAAAATAACTGTCATTTACTCTGAAATCTGACCCCCCAAAGGCACTCCCCTGAAACAGCTCCCTAACAAAAGAAACAGCAAGTGAAAAGACCCCCCCCTACACTGAATTCTGCCTTCTCAATTATATGTCAATATAATGTGGCCTTTCAAAACAGGAAATAGAAAAAAAGGCAACATTTTCCACTTTAACCTGTTCCATTTTTGTCTTTTTTAATTATTTTTTCTAGAAATTTTGTCATGCGGCACCAGGAGGCGATTCTGTACGGACTCCTCTAAATTTCTTCTAAATGTGTAAAATACTTTGTGATCTATAGCCCCTCAAACACCATGCGCCCCCCTCTCACCGAAAGTCAATGGCGGAATGCCATTTATTATAGCCAACCTTAATATAAGGGCACATCTGGTTACAAAGTATCTGAAAATACAAAATAGGAAAAGGGTATATTATCACTTTATCACAAAAAGAGGAAAAAAGGGCCGCATCTATGATGCACACTATGGCAGTAAAATATAACTTTAATAAATTTAAAAAGCTAGCGAAATATATGGAAAAAATATTATGGTTCTATCATAAATCTTCCAGCTTCAATACTGGATATATATAGCTATGGCTATACAACCCACGGCAGGTGAAAAGGGACTCTAAACAGTACAATCAAAAACACGTGTAACCCAGCTTCAAAACAGAAAATCAATATATTCCTCAGTGGATTAATGCAGAAATCAATAAGCCAGCCACCGTTGTATTGTGAAGATACCAGGTAAGGTAGCAGGTCCTATTAGACCCTAGCTGCTACAAAATAACAAATAATACATAAACGTAACAAAATAATAAAAACCGCCTCACGACGGTGCGTCACTCCAAAGGAGCACCTCGCTGTCCCTAGAGAAGGAGGAACGGTCTTACTGGTATCTTGGTGCGTGGGGAGAGCGTATGGAAGCGGGTGATTGCTGAGCAGAGTCCGTCTGCAGTGAGGTTTTGCCGCTGACGCGCGTTTCGCGTGTAAGCTGTGTCAAGGCGAAAGGATCACATGGCCGGAGCAGTCTTATTTACACAGCATCCAATCAGGGATCTGTGTACAATGTGGTGGTAAATTCATAAATAACAATGGGCCGGATTCAGAGCTCCGGCCGCAATGCAATTGAGGCCGGAGTTCTGCGAAAAGTGTTACTGCTCATGCGCAGTAATTTTGGAACGTAATCTACGTTACTTCTTGCAACGTAGATTGCGTTCACGCGGTCTTTAAAACCGCATGTACGTAATCTACCTTACAAGAAGTAACGTAGATTACGTTCCAAAATTACTGCGCATGCGCAGTAGCACTTTTCGCAGAACTCCGGCCTCAATTGCATTGCGGCCGGAGCTCTGAATCCGGCCCAATATCTTTGCTACATAGTAACTAGGAACTGTAACTAAGTGAACAGATCATACTGTTAGATACACGGATTTCTTAGGGGGAGAGGTAAGGAAACTATTGTAAAATACAGGCAGAGAGGACATTGCAATAATGATTGATATCTATAGTGTTGGAAATTAACGAGATACCTCATTCTCATTCCTTTACACTATATCAGAAGAAGTTTGCTACATGCTGTTCCTTATAATATCGTGGTCAGTGTGGTATTAATTGATACATATATGAGTCCACATATGTGTCACTATATATATATCTCTGTTATAACTGTGAGATATAAAAATAAAAACCCAATCAGGGCTAATTTATATAGGAACAGGATATATGTCCTACATCTTCAGATTATGAAGATATTTATCCCCATTAGATGAGTTATAGATTCATAATTATTTGTACCAAATAATTGGCCGATATTGAGCAGGAGAGAAAAGCCAGTAACTCATTATTATCAAATTATCAATTTTTATTGGTTAGCTGGTTAATCTTGACTATAACCGATGGAAAATTATTCTAAAAGGATTGATGTCAAAGTATAACTAACTGCCTGCTATCACCAGGTATGTGTTGTGAAATTGTCATATTTCCAAAGTATTACTTATAAGAAAGCACTAAATTCATATTTTTCATTGAGCCCGCTGGGAGTCAGCGAGTTCATTAGAATGATCAAAGAGGTTTCTTTTTGCAATAATTTCTGTACTATATCACCCCTTCGGTTGTCTTTGTTCACTTTCCACATACCAAAAATCTCCATATCATTTTGAGAGCTATTGTGATGTAATAGGAAGTGATGGGCAATGCTTGTCAATGTTTTAAATTTATCTTTGTCACTTTTTTCATTGCGAATGCTTCCTAAATGCTCTGCTAAACGGGTCTTGAGCAATCTCTTTGTCTGACCTATGTAGTACATATTACATGGGCATGTGATGCAATATACCACAGCAGTGGTGTTGCAATTAATATATCCCTTAATGTTATGTACGTGGCCAAATTTGTCCTTGAATGTTTGACTTGGAGTCATGTATTTGCAAAATTTGCACTTACCAAAGGGATAAGATCCCTGGATAGGGGGAAGTTTTTTCTGTGTTATATTGAAGTGACTATGTACCACCAAATCACGTAAATTGTTGGCTCTGCGCCAGCTTCTCTGTATTCTGGAACCACAGATATCTGTAAGATCCTCATCTACTTGTAAAATTGGGAGATGATCATTGAGGATCTGTTGGATGTTATGCCATTGATTGGAGAACCCTCCAATATACCTTATTGTATCCGTGTTTTTGCGTTGCTGAGGATGCAGTAAACTACGTTTGTCTATTTTAAGAGCAGAATTATATGCTTTTTTTATTAGGCGTTTACTGTATCCTATTTGAAGTAATCGTGTACGTAATTCTGCAGCTCGGATTTTATATTCCTCAATTGAGGAGCAATTCCTGCGTATTAGTAGGAATTCTCCCTTTGGTATGTTTTGTATCGTAGATGGAAGCTGGGAGCTGGTGTAGTGGAGGATGCTGTTGGTTGAAGTTGTTTTGCAAAATATGTCTGTGGCGAGATGTCCATCAGCTATGTGTTTAATATTGATGTCTAAAAAATTTACAGATTGATGTTGAATATCTGTGGTTAATTTAATGTTAATTGAGTTTTGATTAAGTTTATTGATAAAGTCACTCAATGTACCTCTATCACCCTCCCCAATCAGGACGATGTCATCGATATAACGTACCCAGAGGTTAGCGTTTGACAAAAATTGCTCCATTTGGTACACGGTCGTGGGCTCCCGCCAACCCAAAAAGAGGTTTGCGTACGTTGAAGCACACGCCATGCCCATCGCTGTCCCCTTGGTCTGGACATAGAAGGATCCCCCGAATGTTAAATAATTCCGCGTCAGAACGAAATTTAGGAGTTCAATTACAAACAGATCCAGGTCAGTGTGTGTGTCACTTTCCATAAAATGCTGGACGGCCTTCACACCCAGAGCATGGCTGATGCTGGTGTAGAGCGATTCCACATCACAAGTCACCAGCCATGAGTCAGGCTGGATGCGAAGACCATCCAGCTTGGAAAGTACATCAGGAGTTAATTTCCAACACTATAGATGGCAATCATTAGTGCAATGTTGCAAGAAGTAACGTAAATGACGTTCCAAAATTACTGCGCATGCGCTGTAGCACTTTTCGCAGAACTCCGGCCTCAATTGCATTGCGGCCGGAGCTCTGAATCCAGCCCTATGTAGCAAAGATATTGTTATTTATGAATTTACCACCACATTGTACACAGATCCCTGATTGGATACTCTGTAAATAAAAGACTGCTCCGGCCACGTGATCCTTTCGCCTTGACACAGATTACACGCAAAACACGCGTCGGCGGCTCATAGTGTGCATCATAGATACGGCCCTTTTTTCCTCTTTTTGGTTTCTCTATAACCTTTAAGTAATATTTTCTAATAAGTCCTTGTAGCTTACCTTTATTGGTTTGTACTTGTACAGAGTGAAAAAACTATTCAGATGCTCAGCTGCCCTATGGTATATCTGAAACAGTTTAAGTAGTTTTTACAGAGAGGGAACATCCAATCTTTACGTGCAACGTCACAAGCCTTCAAGTTATTACTTAAACAAGAGATGTTCACAGAACTCCTAGTTTAGCTTTAGACACAGTAAAAAGCAAACTATTCATTTGTAATGGTTTTAGACAACTGGCACATTTTCATGTCATTAGGCCAGTTTACAAATATATTTTTAGGTAAATAAGAGGTGAATAGCACAGGTGTTGGAGCGCTTGTGGTGTTAGTGGTGCACAGATAAATGGTGGACTAAATCAGCAGCTCTAAAGGGGAGGATAAGTCCCCTATAACAAGATAAAAACTAAAGAAAAATAAAGAGCGCTAGAGAAAGTCTGATTATTTATTACTCCATAGGATTCTTGTTAAAATAGAAAACAAGATACACAAAACAAGTGGTCATAAAAAACAATTATATTAAAACTATATATAAATAAAAATAAAATACAGCAAGCACTGGGTAGTTGGCAAACCTGCCTAAACTAGCTGTTGATCAGGCAGCTAGTAGGCCATCTAATATAGAATTAAAAGTATTGGATTGTAAGCAATATCCAGAATGATGTTATAATAATGGCACTCCAAAAGAAAAAAAAAAAAAAAGAGGAGGAAAAAACTATATTGTACAATTGCTGAAAAGTTATTGGTGATGTGCAAAATAGAAGCTGGTTGATGCAATGTCACGTAATGGTTAGCAATATATTTGCACTTATCTCCGTTCTAATGGTGGAAGGTAGCCTCCTCTGCCAGTACACCTAGATATCGTGCAGGGCTGCGTCAGCTGAAGAACAGGGGGAATCTCACAGGAAGGCAGCAGATAACAATCATAACCATAGTCGCAGGTAAATTGCAGAGATAAATGGTAGCGCTGCGTTGTCCTGGGACAGAGACGCTGTCCTGTCGAACGGAAGCGCCAGTCCCCAGGTGTAGAACTGTTCGCTGGCCGCAGGTCACTGGCTATGTGGAGGAGGTCTGATGGTTTAAATCCTCTAATGAGGCTACATTAGATGAACAGCGGGAGTCACAGACAGGTGGTCAATAGAGTAGCACTCTGACCGCCGTTGTATATGCCTTCTCAGGCAGTATACGGAGGATACAAAAGTTAATAGAGTCAGCAAAAATAAATTGGAGGATATAGCAAAAGGATATCTTGTGCTGTGCTGTATAATATAATAGCCTCAACGCGTTTCTCTACTGCCGTAGTTTCATCAGGAGGGTTGAAAAAAGTAGTTGAGAGGGAAGGAGGGTAGGTACTTTTATACCAATTAGATTGTACAGATGGACTGTTAACTCTTTCATTGATGGCACAAAGTACAAATGCTTATAGTGTACAGAGCATAAGAGTCTATATATTTATAGCCTCAGATAGTTGCTAAGAATAGTGTCAACTTAAAAGCAGAAAGACATAATAACAAATTTCAACAGTATTAATACTACAATATAACAATAATAATGATAACTAAAAATAAAAATAAAAAATACATTAATTAAATTAAGTGGAGACTTAAGCAGAGATATAGCAGTTGGATTATTGATTATTATGACCCTAGAGGTAAAATAAAATCAACATATATGAGTCTCATACCGTAAATAAAAAAATAATACATCACTAAGTTCCCTAGATGGGTCTCAAAGTAATTTATTACTTGGCGTATACACCAAATATATTGTTACAGTTGATGTTAAAGTTCACCTCTAGTTAGTCGCTATTGCAGGACAGTATGCCAACAACAAAGAGGGGCTTCGGTATGGATCAAATAAACCCCAGAGGATAAGCTTGAAAGAGAAACAGATATTCGCAGTGAGACCCAATGTTCCACAATAGATGGTGCTTTGACTTAGATATAAGAAATTCATTGAGTCCGCCCTTGGTTGGCCACCGTCGCAAGGCAGTCGACCAATCCAAGGGGAGGACCCAAAGTAGTATCGCATATTATATGTCAGAGGGACACCAAAACATTGACTGAAAAGAGAAAAAAATCACATTTATAGAGGAGTATTGAATGTTGTGGCGGGAAGATGGGGGTGAAGAGTCAGGGAGCAGAAAATACAATGAAATGAGTATTATGAAAAGTGATTGAGTTCTATCGACTCATTGAGACCGTTTGGAGACATTGAGTCCAGTCTGAAGATCCAGTATGCCTCCCTTTGGCAAAGTCGGGCATACCGGTCTCCACCTCTGGGTGTGCGTTCTATGAGTTCTATGCCCCTGATCGTCAGGACCCCCATCTCTCCGCCATGATGGTCATTAACGTGTCGTGACAAGGAATGTAGTCTATTTCCCTTCATAATGTTCCTTCTATGTTCGGAAAATCTAATGTTTTTAATGTTTTTAGGTAAATATGTTAGTTTCGGAACCTTTACAAATGCAGTTTTAAGGACACACACACACAGACACACTGGTAGACTTGATCTAAATTCATTCATTAATTATCAGTATTCCTCTACAGCTGGTTCCCAGCATCCTGTTTTCTAAGTCGTTCCTGCTTGGCCTCTCCGCTACTGGTGCAGTCTCAAAGCATAAGAGGTTTGGAGGCTAAAAGAATAATGTATGCTCTGTACCTTTGTGTTTCATAGAATAGACGAATATAGATACTATAGAATTCATGATATCCTGTTGGCATGACTTTCATGTTAAATGCCATCAAGTTAGGGTTAAAATATCTCAAGATGGAGTCTAGTCAATAGCTTTCTATAGGGAGGGAGGTATGGACAAAGCCACATAGTTTTTTTTTTAAAAAGCATTGTGGTTACAACAATCTTTAATTCATTGTATAATAGGCAAAAGGACGACAAGAATGCACAACATTCCCTTGGATGCAATCTGTACGGTATAGTGGTCACTAGCATATTGTCTGTATGGTATGGTCATCACTAAGATATATTCTGCATTGTGTTGTATTGTATGGTGGTCATAAAGGGACAATGTGTATTTTATGGTGATTAATAAAATGCAGTCTTTATTGTATAGTGGTGAATAGGATAAAATCTGCATTGTAAGGCAATCTCTTGGATGCAGTGGGTATTGTATAGGGATACTGGGACAAAGTCTGCATTTTATATTAGTGACTAGGATTTGCTGGTACTTACGTTCAGAGTTACATGGCGTAACATTTGCGGCGCGCATGCGCAGTACATACAAAATAGCGTTTTTACATCACCGGCTAGCATAAATACGCTAGCGTACGTAGTTTAGGATCTACCCCATGGATACTGTAATGTAGTAGAGTTATTGATGTTAAATTGTTAAACTGGAGGGAGCAAGTTTATATCTTGTAGGAGAACGTCGAACACTCTAGCGCTGACCCTGTGTCAGTGCATCAATCAGTAGATGGTGATCAAATAAATAAATAAACTTACAGGATGAGGCTTCAGAAGCTTAGCCTTCAATAGTGCAGTCCAGCAGCGGGAATGGATGTCTATATCTATTATTATTGCAAAGTTTCAGACTACCTCCAGCAGATACTTTTTAATACCACCCAACTGGGGAGAACACTGTTGGAAATGTTAGAATTAAATTAAATGGATTTGTATTTCAGTTTATTTATGTTTTGTCTCACCCTGTCTGAAATGACTGACTGTTTGTTTATATGTAACAAATGGTTATTCTATTTTTACCAGGTTCTCCTTGATGGTTATTTGATGGTGAGCATGGACAGTACACCATCTACTGAAGGCTCAGAATTTTGTTACCATGCTACTTCAAACTCGATATTTCCAGTAGGATTCTGTAAAAAGAATGACATTGAACTGACACCTCCAAAGGGTAACTTTGAAACTTAACTTATATTTGCCTGTCTCCAATTTTATTTAGAGAGTATGCTAGATGTAAAAGAAAAAAAAAACTTTCTTTTTCATTCGATCTCAAGGACATTGGTATATGGGGTTGCTTGAGGCGTATTACAAATGGGCACTTAAATAGTGTTAACTTAAAATGGGCTAATCTTCTCTGCAACCCCCTGTGATTATAAATCTTCGGTCATCACCGGATTTACTAAGAGGCTTTTTGTGCTGATGATTTACAATCAACAGCGATGTGTGGTGATTTTTGAATGGTTATATCTGCTCAATTTAGATTAAAATTACAGCGATTTATAGAAAATTTTTTGTAAAGTTGGTTAGTTTTTAGACTTACCTATTGGAGCACTGTGTTCGGTTTTTCTGGGATCGGTTGCTATGCCTCGTCAAAGCATAAGCAGTCGATATCTCTGCCAGTTAAAAACTGGCTGGGAGAGAATGGCCCTATCGAAATAGGACCGTTCTTAGCGGTGACTCACACCCGTTGCAGGGCATGCTGTGACTTTTAGTACCATAAGCAGCAGAATGCCAAGTACTAATAGCATGCCATAGCATACATAATTTTCCCGCATAAACATTTCATAAAAATATTGCCCCATAAAATGTTAAAATCAATGTGGCCCGATACCTAATATAGTAATATGTCCCCAATTTCTATAATATATTTAAATGCGCCTCGATACCTAATATAATAATATGTGCCCTGTTTTATCATATCATTAAATGTGACCTGGTCATAGCGGGGCGTGCATTCCCCACTACGATGACGGCTGTAATGACTGCCTGATGCCGCCTGTAGCTCTGGATCCGGCCCATTGTACATATAGTAGATTTATACATTCAAACAGCAACAGATGCTTGAATGCAGGTATTAAAATCTTAGTATGATCTCTAATACAACAATTACCAGTATAGCCTAGTGACTGGCTAGGAATGAGATTGAATCCAATGATGTTAGGGAATACCGGGAGTGGGGGTGAGGGGGGGTTTCAGAAAGAGAACTGGGTCTGTGGGTTTAAGGAGACCAGGGACTTGTTAGGTTTTTGTGAGTTACTTCATTGTTCTCATTGTTGTTGATGTTACTGTAGGTGCCTTCTTAGTAGTGGATCACCAGGGTGTTAATATAATTCAGTTAGTGTACAACTGCCAACTAGACCAACATAGCTATTAAACCTGGAGTGTCTTTAGGTGAGCTAGGGTGTCGAGATAGAAGAGTATGAGGTAATAGACTTATAGGTATCTGTGGATTTAAAATTGAGCCAAAGGAACCAGGTGTCTCTAAATTTTTTTGTAATTTTGGCCCAGATCTGATTCTACCTTGTCCATTGACAAAAGGAAATCTATTTTTTGGAACCAGATTTGAATGGTTGTGGGATGAGGGGATCGCCAGAGGGTATGGATTTCAGCTTTTGTAGCAGTAAGAGTTTATAAGTGGATAGGGGGTATGGAAGCCAGTTAAGTAACCAAAACATAGGGTCCTCTGGGGACTGGTTGTCGCCAGATTCCCCCAGACAGTCTGATTACTGAGGTCCAGAATTCTAAGTTTTGGGCATTCCCACCATATATGATATAAGGATCCCTTACTTGTGTCAAACCACCAACATTGGTCACCAAGGGCTGCGGTACCATCTGCTCAGGAGTTTATATGTTCTTTCAAGTGCATTAGTGTTGATCAAGCATGAGAGAGTGTATTTAAATATCTCTGCCAACATCTATAAATTGTCTCAAGTCTCTTTCCCAAATTGAGTGAAAGGGAGAGGGGTAGGCAAAATCTCCTTTAGGAGTAGTTTATAGAGGCTCAAGATAATGTGAGATGTGTGATAGTGTGAAATAGCTGTGGAACTGTGTCACCGTTTTTAAAGTGGGTTTCCTGAAAAAATAATATACCTTTGTCTAATTTTGCTGAGTTAAGAAGTGTCATGGGGGATGTATTGGATGAGATGTGACCAACTTAAAGAGAAGGGTGGAGGTAGAGCTTGTTTTGATAGGTATCAGGTACCTGGAGATGGGAAGGCCCCAGTGATCATTGGTGGGGGTGGGTAAAGACTGGAGGGAAGGGCAAAGAGGGGGGGTGAAAACCTTAAAAAATATTTCCATATATAATAAATAAGAAAACTTTTAAACACATAGAAAATTCCACATCTGGTGCGAGTCCTCGCTTGAAAGGAAAGCACCACAGGTGGGTGTAGAACCATGGCTGGAAAGGTAACTGGCAGCCAAAACAACCCAGCCAGTATAGGGGTGGGGGAACATTTGGCTAGATAATGGCATTGAACGTTAAGAATAAGACATATAACAGTATAAAGCATAACAATGAACTCAAGGTACATAACATTCGACATAGTAAGTATAATCTAACAAACAACAATAGATGGGGCAGAATTAAGTAGGTCTTCTAGTATGATGATCCCTTCCGACAGTAGTATAATTGTTCTCCTAATATCTAACATCGGGGAGAGGGTTGGGAAATTTAGAAAAATGCAGATTTACCTATAGAAGACCTTATTAAACTATGGACTAATCCTGGCTAATATACAAGGCTTTGTAGGCATATGATGGGGATGGATGATAGAAAAGAATCTCAACAAATTAGTGGGCCCTGGAAAGTCCTTGGCATAGTAAATCCACATGGTAACTTTACAGCTAAACTAACATCTGGTGCATAATAATAATGCTCAAGTTAACTAGGCACAGCTCAATCCTAAAAGAATAAGTAATAAAAAGAAGGGAGTGTGCAACGTTACAGTTCTGACGAAATCAGGATCATAGGGGTAACAACCTCTATAGTCCACTTCTTAGATGCAGTTATACCATCATCTGGAGTCTTCAGGTTACTGAATCTGTCGCTGGGGATGATTTTCATGTCTCTTGGGCTACAGGTTGCCAACGGGGTCTATGTGCAAGTAGAGAAGGTCCATCGGTAGGTAGAACAGGATCTAACCAGTTGACAACATTGATGAAACCCAATTCCAGTGCTTGGCATCAATCAGCGAGGTCCTCTGGAGTACGAAGTGAGAAGAGTTTTACATTGTTTAGAACTTGGAGGTCAAAATTGAATCCCCATCTGTATTTGATATTGAGACTTATTAACTCTTCCGTTACAGACTTTAGGAGTCTCCATTGTTGAGGGTTCTCCAGGAGAGATCTTGGATCTTGTGTCCCATAAAGATAATGAGCTGGACCCAGACTTAAGTAAGTGATTGAAATTGGTTACTCCTGGGCTAAACCATGTTGATTGCAGGGGGAGTCAAGTTATATGTGTTCTTTGCATGCAGGAATATATCTTTGAATTGCTTACTGCACATAGATACTGACCAGCTTTACTATCACAATGTTATTTAGACTTGGGATAGGAAACATCACCTCTCAACTCTAATACTGTTTGCAACAGATGAAATATGACTCCCCTGCAGTCAACATGGTTTAGCCCAGGAGTATCAAGCACTTAAATCTGGATCCAGCCTAATGTCGCCCTTCCCGCGAATCTGCCTTAATATGTTTTCCTTTTGCGAGTAATAGTAAAGGCGACAGGTGACATCTCTTGGTTTCTCAGAGGGGTTTGAGGGTTCTATGCGCTGTGTCAAATTCAGTCAATGTTTTAGGATCAAGGTCTAGCATTTCGCCAAAAATTGCGTTCAGCGCATCTATTAGGCCTTGTTGGTTAATGTCCTCCGGGAGGCCATGAATGCGCAAATTGTTGGTTTGTTATGGTATGTGCCTGGTGCGCGACTAGATCTTGTAGCACTGTTAGTTGGCCATCTGTTAATTCCTCTTCCAGGAAATCAATTCTTGCTAACATTTGGGAGAGATCTTTTGAGAGGTTTGTGAGATGTGGGGTAGAGGGTTACATGTTGCTAGTGCATTGTCAGCGGTGTCATAGGGTCCTGGTGTTTACAGTGACCATTTAGGGCGGTGGAGCCTACATTTGTGAAAAGGGGGATCTGCACCTTTGGGGTGTACAATAGAACTATTGCCTTGTCTGGATTAGACAGACTTTCCTTGGGGAGCTTTGGCAAAATTGAAATTATAGAGATTCCAAAAGAAGTGCACTCTTGTGGTAGAACTGAGAAATTACAGTGTGAAGATCTGTAAATGGAGGGTCCTAGGTCCAAATCGCCCAAACTCCTGGGACTTTTCAGGTGATTTTGCAATCGCCATATTAACTAAAGGCAGAGTCCCGGGACTTGAGCCTTTGGCCAAATCGTCAAGGCAAATATCGATTGACAGAAATCGTCCAGATGTTTGTCATATATCATATACGAATCGTCGTATTCACTAAAGGTGATTTGTCTAAATCGTCTTTAGTGCAATGCCAAATTCCCAAAAAATAAATCGCCTGCTGTGTGGGTCGCTTTCATTGAAAGCGCATGCCTCACACATAACCTGAAAAACACATGTCAATCTATTTGACATATATTTTTCTGTGTGCAAAAACCAAGTGCAGCATGTTTTTTAAATCACGTGTTTTTATTGAGTTTATCAGTTTTTTGCAAACAAAACAAACACTTCTAATACAAATACCCCCTACAAACATTTACAGGAGAAATGTTTCACAATACAGAGTTTAGCAAAATACACATGATCTCAGGTACAGCAACAACATAAAATGTTACAGAAGTTCTGACAATGTGATAGAGATTCAGTACAAAACATTTTCAGCAAATACAGTACACAAATGAACAGAGCAGATTCAGTCTACGCCGTGTGCCGCGCCGAGCTGTGGGATAAAGGGCACGATACCGACCCCATAAATGGAGTCAATCCATGGTGTCCATATTTTATAAAACTTATCCGGAACCCCCCTGGACTGGTAAACAAACTTCTCATGCGCCAAGGTATCATTAACCAACTGTATCCATTCTTTCAGGCACGGTGCCTCCACAGCCATCCACTTTCTTGCAATCACCACTTGTGCGAGTGAGAAAAGGGAGAACAGATATCTATAACCATTTTTATCTAGCGTGTCCGCCAGGGATAAGCCAAATAGGCCCATATTGGGATCAAGGGGAATCGATATGGACAGAGTGCTCAAGGCTTCATCCTATATTGTCCTCCTTAT
>WWET01002405.1:222976-254749 GCA_011038615.1 Limnodynastes dumerilii
TTCGCTCTCCTGTGATGGTTGTATCTTCCTGACGCCTTTGGTCCCTATGTTTCGCTCTCCTGTGATGGTTGTATCTTCCTGATGCCTGTGGTCCCTATGTTTCGCTCTCCTGAGATGGTTATATCTTCCTGACTCCTGTGGTCCCTTTGTTCGCTCTCCTGTGATGGTTGTATCTTCCTGACGCCTTTGGTCCCTATGTTTCGCTCTCCTGTGATGGTTGTATCTTCCTGATGCCTGTGATCCCTTGATTTGGCTCTCCTGTGATGGTTATTTCTTTTTTTTTTTTTTTTTAAATCACGTGTTTTTATTGAGTTTATCAGTTTTTTGCAAACAAAACAAACACTTCTAATACAAATACCCCCTACAAACACTTACAGGAGAAATGTTTCACAATACAGAGTTTAGCAAAATACACATGATCTCAGGTACAGCAACAACATAAAATGTTACAGAAGTTCTGACAATGTGATAGAGATTCAGTACAAAACATTTTCAGCAAATACAGTACACAAATGAACAGAGCAGATTCAGTCTACGCCGTGTGCCGCGCCGAGCTGTGGGATAAAGGGCACGATACCGACCCCATAAATGGAGTCAATCCATGGTGTCCATATTTTGTAAAACTTATCCGGAACCCCCCTGGACTGGTAAACAAACTTCTCATGCGCCAAGGTATCATTAACCAACTGTATCCATTCTTTCAGGCACGGTGCCTCCACAGCCATCCACTTTCTTGCAATCACCACTTGTGCGAGTGAGAAAAGGGAGAACAGATATCTATAACCATTTTTATCTAGCGTGTCCGCCAGGGATAAGCCAAATAGGCACATCTTGGGATCAATGGGAATCGAAATGGACAGAGTGCCCAAGGCACAATCCCACACTGACCTCCAGAAGAGGGAGACCTTACGGCAGGTCCAAACCAGGTGCCAAAAATCACAGGGGGAAAAGCCACACCGTTTGCAATTATCATCAGTAGTCCTTCCCATCCGAACCATTCTAGAGGGGGTAAGATACACCCTGTGTATTAGGTAAAAATGAATCTGCCTAAATCGTAAGGAGGACGTGGCATACCTAGTGGAGTCCAGTACCTCCTCCCAGTCCTCCTCTTCCATAACCCCAACATCCACTTCCCATCTACTTTTTAAACGCGGCAGTTTATCTGTCTGGGCAACCCGAATAGCAGAGTAAATTACTGATATCGCACCTTTAAGTGGCAAACCTGACATTAGCCTTTTAACAGGGGACGGGGCTATGTGAGGGTTTCCACACTGAAATTGCGCCCGTAAGGCATGGCGTAGCTGCAGGTATCTAAAGAATATATTAGGAGGCAGCCGGAAACTATCCTGCAGCTGAGAAAAGGATTTCAGTGTATCCTCCAGGTATAAGTCCCCTAGCATCCGCACCCCATACGTCCCCCATACAACCCTGCCCTGCAAGTTAGACAGTTCACACAGTAACGGATTATCCCATAACGGAATTTCCGGGTCCACCCCCACTCCACCCAGTAAGTCATGCGCCACATTCCACACCATCCTAGCCTGGCGCAATAGCTGTGCTCCACCCCTTCCAGTACCACCTGCCAGCAAATTCTGAGTCGCAGACCAGTCATAACCACCCCAGCATTCCAAAAAATAACTTGTGGTGTTGTCAAGGTTTGCATTTACCCATCCCAATAACTGAGTCAGCTGCGCCGCTAGGTAATAAAATCTAAGATTAGGTAATGCCAGGCCCCCATCCTCCTTTCCCCTCTGCAGCGTGCGCAGGCTGACCCTAGCCCTACCCCCAGCCCAGACCAATGAGGAGATATAACCATGTATTACTCTAAAGACATGTTTGGAGAGGTACAAGGGGGAGTGTTGTAAAGGATACAGATATTTTGGCAGCAAGATCATCTTGACCAGGTTGACCCTGCCTGTCACGGACAGAGGAAGCTTCTGCCATGTTTTAATTTTTTCTCGCAGATATTTTGTGATGGGATCCAAGTTGAGAATAACATAATCCAAGGGATCAGATGTAATACGGATCCCCAAATAGGTAAATTCGGTAGTCCAAACTAGCTGATGGCCCCCTCTGTCCATCACCCGGGCACCCCGGCCAAGAGCAAATAAATTGGACTTGTTCCAATTAATGTGTAATCCCGCGTAAGAACCAAACTCTTCCATCACAGAAAGGAGGTTTGTCAGGGAGTCACCGGCGTCCGCGAGAAAGAGGAGCATATCATCCGCATATAATGCAATTTTGTCAGGGGCTCTCCCCGTAGGGAGGCCCTGTATGTCCTCCGTCTCACGGATTAAACAAGCCAGAGGCTCCACTGCCAAAGCAAAAAGAGTAGGCGAGAGGGGACACCCCTGCCTAGTGCCACGACCTAGGGGGAACGACTCGCTAGTGTGGCCATTCACACATATACGGGCAGTTGGGGCTGAATACAAAATCTGAACCCATTTAATGAACTTATCACCTATATTAAAACGACGGAGCACCTCCCATAGGTAGGGCCATTCAACCGAATCAAACGCTTTGGCCGCGTCCAAGGACGCAATCACAGCCCCACTCTCCTCCCCCTGCTCCACCTGCAATCTCATGAACAATCGCCTCAGATTAGTGGCCGTTGTTCTTCCCGGCATGAAGCCTGTTTGATCCGGATGAATGACCCCACCAATAACCACATTGAGCCTGGAAGCCAGGATTTTAGCCAGAATTTTCACATCCGTGGGGAGGAGTGAGATGGGTCTATATGACTCAGGTTGGACTGGATCCTTGCCAGGTTTAGCTATCAAAACTACCAAAGCCTCCGACATAGAGGGAGGAAGCCGGCCAGATTCAAAAATTAGGTTAAAATTCTCCAATAATTTAGGTGCCATAAACTCCCGATATTTTTTATATACCTCACCTGGGATGCCGTCAGAACCCGGGGCCTTATGATTCGGGATAGCAGAGATCGCAGCCTCTATTTCTAGCATAGTAATGGGCGCATTAAGAAGGGCACTGGCCACCTGATCTAATTGCGGCAACCTTATCCTATCCAAATAAGAGATTAAGGCATCGGACGAGTACCGCACCCGCGACCGACAACACTCCTGAAAGTAATCATAAAACACACCTGCTATAGCTGGGCCCTCATATTGCAAAGTGTTAGTATGGTCCACAACGGCCGCTATAGTACCAGCCGATGCCCCATCTCTTGACAGCCTAGCCAGATAACTTCCACAAGCATCAGTGTGCAAAAATTGATTGTGACTGGAGAACAGAAGCCTAGCCCTTGTCTTTTCATTAAGGAAGCGGACCCATTCAGATTGCGCCCCTAGCCACCCTACCCTATCTGCCAGAGAGTGAGATCCCAGATACTTGGTCTCCAAGTCCCTACAGGATTGCTCCAGAAGATTCTCAGTTTGCCTACTCTTTTTTTTAACTTTAGAAATCTCCCCAATAAAGGATCCCCGTATATATGCCTTGAAGGCGTCCCAGGTGACAGGTGAGCCCCCACCCATGGGATTATCAGCGAAAAACCCTTCCCAGGAGGCCACAACACTCCCCCCCTGATCAATCAGGTCCAACCAATAAGGATTAAGTTTAAGTGCAGCATGTTTAAAAGCCTTAGCCATGCTACGCTGAACTACAATTCTCAGCATTGCTTAGTTAGTCAGTGTTAGCATGGTAAACCTTCTAAACATGCTGCGCTGTGTACAAGACATACAGTAATACATTTATATACATGTGTATTTAAAATAAACATTTACACTGCCTAATAATGCCCCCTAATGTGTGAACTTACCTCCGGTGGCCACCGTGTTTTATACAAAATTGTGTTGGCGCTCCAAGTCTCTGCAGGGGCAGTGGAGGGGGGTCTGGCTGCTGACTTCTGGGAAGTGTCCCAAACGCACTTCAATATTAACAGGATACTAGGGATGGAAAGGTTATAGTGCAAGACTGAGTGTTCCTTAATAATGTCCACAATGAGGTGGTTGGTAGATCAGTAGTCGGGTGCAGTGACTTCTATGTCGCTGGAGCGTGGGGGTTGTGGAGGGGAAGAGACAAGAGAACAAATATGGTGTAGAATGTTACTGTAAACAGTAAGCAAGATGGTATGCACTCACATTGGGTCAACTTCATTGAAAGCCCTTCTGGTTGTCTTTCATGCGTGATGTCCCGGCAGTTGCTGCGTTCACACTCGGATGGGGAGAGAGAAGGAGAGGACAAATAGTGCAAACTGTGGGTAAGTGGTGGAGGTAAAGTAGTTCTACTCACGTAACCTCTTCTTGCTGTGTAGCGTTCTGGAGTGTGCATTAGTTACTCTGTCACGGCTGGTGTCGGCTGTGCCTCGCTCCCTTTCCTCAGCATGCCGTTGTCTGCATCCTCCTCCTTGGTGATACCTCTGGTGCTGGTAACGGGTACTGCTCAGGAGCGTATGATGTTTGTTGCAGGCTGTTGGGAACTGTGCGGGCTTCTCTCAGGGATTCCTGCCTACGTCTCTGCAGGGTGCTGTGTTCTGTTGTGGTCGTTGCCTGGGTAGCGGTTCCCAAGCTGTTATGCGTGCGTCCGCTATTGCTGGAGCTCTCAGTGCGGCTAGATGAGTCACGGACCCATAGTGTGTTTTGAATGGTAGTTTATTGATACAAAAAAGTGGACAGTGTTATTTAAAATACAAATGATGCTTTGGTCAGACCCCACGCGTTTCAGCACTCAGGGTGCCTTCCTCAGGGGTATTGAGTGGTGGAGAATGTGAGGGGGTATATATGTAGGGTAGGTGGGTGGACCTGGGGTATGGTGGGTGGGGATGAGGGAGCTTGAGACTCAAGTAAAGGCCCTGTGTTGGTTAGTGATGGGGGGAATCAATTAAAACATTAATTGGACAAAAACATTAATTGGACAAAGACATTGGGGCAGATCCAGAACTACGCTTCTCCGCGATTTTACGCGTGCCGGAGACGTAAATTTGCAGATTTGACGCATGGCGCATGCGCACCATAGAAAATACGCACATTCACGTAGCGTAATTTTAGACGTAAGGCTAATTCACGTATTGCGAACGTAAGTAATTACGTGTGGGCGTGCCAAATTTACGTTAGTCAACAATACGTGCGTTTTACGTGAAGTAGGCGGGGGTGGTATTTAAAGTGTACAGTATGGGCGTGCTAAGCTGCGCACGTTCACGTAGTCAGTACGTCCGTTAGCGGACGTATGCTGTTACGTTTTGAAAAGTTAAGGTAGGGTTTGGGTAGTGTATTTTGACAAAACTCCAAAAATTTCAGTCTTCTACTACCTACCAAAAATACACAAAAACCAGACTAACCCGCCAGACAGACCGATAGTGTTAGGAATAAACTCACTCACATCCAATCTCTCACAATATATAGACCAGTTTTTACAACCATATGTCACCAAACAAGCATCTTACACCTGTGACAGCACACAAATACTCAAGACTCTTGAGACAGTTCAGTGGGATGAAGACCTATGGATCGCCACTAGTGACGTCACATCACTGTATACTGTTATAAACCACGAACAGGGCATCGATAGCATCAAATACATTCTAAGTAAGGACCCCACACTCCAACACCAACAAGTACAGTTCATCCTTGATGGTATTCAGTTCATCCTCACCCATAACTACTTCTGGTTCGGAGGGGACTACTATGTGCAGCGCCAGGGCACCGCGATGGGCACACGGTTCGCGCCCAGTTATTCGAACCTTTTCATTAGTAAATGTGAAGACCATCTGGAACCACCCCACTCTGGGCGCGAACCTGGTGCTCTGACGCATGATACATAGATGATGTCCTCTTCATCTAGTGTGGCTCTGAAGACAGTATTTTACAATTCATTGAAACACTTAACGCTAACCAATACAACCTTAAGTTCACGACCACACACAGCAAAAAACAAGTAGACTTTTTAGACCTCTCCATTCACATAGAGAACAACGAGATACACACAACCACATTCCGCAAATCAGTTGATGTAAATAGTTACATTCTAGATACGAACAGCCACCACCCTAACTGGCTGGAAAACATTCCCTCAGACCAGTTCAGAAGACTCCGATGAAACTGCACAAAAATAACTCACTATGAAGAACAGAGCCAACTTCTGTCTAACCAGTTCAAAGAGAAAGGTTATAACCCAGAACTAATACAAGAGGCCTATACAAGAACACACAACCTCAACAGGGAAACACTTTTAGATTACAAAGAAAAAAGACAGAGAAACAAAAGACAAGACAGGGACCAAAACCCACTTCATCACGCAGTACACCAACAACAATAGAACGATCAAGTCAATACTCAACAAACATTGGCATATCCTTAAAAAAGATGACACCCTAGGCCCACATATAGGTAACAAACTGGACATAATTTACAAGAAAGCACCAAACCTGCAACAACACTTGGTTAGGAACCACCTCAAGACCCAAACAACAACAAACAACATGGTTGGATGTTAATAAATCTAAAGGCTTTTTCCATTGTACCAACTGCTCCAATTGCAAAACATCAGACCACCACCGGACCAAAGGCACAAATACATTTACTTTAAAGGTCACAGGGAAAGACTACAGAATCAAAGACACCATAACATGTCATACCAAAAATGTGGTCTACCTACTAGAGTGTCCCTGTTGCCTTCAGTATGTGGGTAAAACAATAAGACCATTGAAGGACCGCATTAGGGAACATACCAGGAATATAAGAATTGGATACGAACAGCATAGCGTATGTAACCACTTTAAAACACACCACAAAAGTGACCCCAAGGGCCTGAAGTTCCTTGGTATAGTAGTAGTACAGAAAGAATGGAGAGGAGGGGATCATCTAAAGCAGATAAACAAAACGGAAATAAAATGGATTTTCCTACTAAATACCATGACAACAAAGGGATTAAATATTGATTTAGAAATCCATGGGATACTATAGGGCATGTAAAATCCCCCTAACAAATCCTCCTTTTATAACAAGTAACAAGTCACCACAGAATCAATAGCGCTATTAGGAGAGACTAAATATAGATGTAGCTACCAATTCAAACTATCAGCTATATTGCAACCAGGGATTACACAGACATTCTATTTCGATTTTTTGTCTCAGAAACGTCCACTTTAATATTCTCAGTTTTTTTTCTTTATGATGCAGATATAAATCCAAAGATCTTCTTATTCCACCGTATGGTTCTTTTTCATCACACTATTCCACCTCCAGTCTCCCAATATATAGAAGAAAAGAGAAAAGCACATATGGTGAAGTACGTAATGTCCGTCCTATATATATGTTTTTTTATCGGTTTCACTCACAAGGTTATGCAATTTAATCGCTTTTCACAGAATGAATCTGGGTATATTTAGGGGGTCCAATTTCTCATAGTAATGTAATGTTGATATGCACAAATCCAAAACCGCTAGGTATCTCACTTACAGGATTTTCCTCTTTCTCTATAGCATATCAGTCACAGGATCTTCATCCAGGTTCACCGATCCTCTCTCCTCCGATCCACCCCTCCTCGCCAGTCAGCAGAGTCCGGGGAAAACAAAAGGGGGACAGACACGTGTGCCCTAGTGCAGCCTGTTGCCACTGGGATCCCACTCCCCAACACACCCACCGATCCGCTCACCTTCTCCTCCTCTTGCGTTAATGCCACAATAAACAATTTATCAATTGGCTCTGTATTCACTTCTTTATTCCAGCCTCATAAAACAATTCCAATAAAAACTTCACAACAGGATATCCATAAAAAGAACCATATGGTGGAATAAGAAGATCTTTGGATTTATATCTGCATCATATAGAAAAAAGAACTGAGAATATTAAAGTGGACGTTTCTGAGACTAAAAATCGAAATAAAAGGTCTGTGTAATCCCTGGTTGCAATACAGCTGATAGTTTGTATTGGTAGCTACATCTATATTTAGTCCCTCATAATAGTGCTATTGATTCTGTGGTGACTTGTTACTTGTTATATCAGATCTTTCCTGTTCACTGCCTCTGTGTTTGACGGGTGCAGGGTACGGGGAAGTCCCATCGGGGAGAGGTGATAGCGCCCCTACACCGGAAACTATTGCTGCTTTAGAGAAGGCGCAGGTTGTGTTATTATTATCCTTTATTATAAATCCTCCTTTTAGCACACTCTCCCCCCTTGTCTGATGGCCTCAAATCCTGAGCTACAACTTGTGTATAACTTTCATATATTTTTTTGTTTATTATGCATTGTAAAGAAAACAGGCTGGGAGAGGGGAGTAGAGTCACCCCTTATCCCAATCCATACCCAGGTTGTACTTTTTAGCCCTGGTCATTACTGTGTGTTATACTTTGCATTTATCATAAGAAGGCTGTAGCTGCATTGATCTGTTGACCCCCCTTTCTGCAGGTCCATATAGGGTTATACATCCCTGCAGAGGACAGGAAGAGACCAGGGGGGAACTTTCAGTGTATACTTCCCCCTCCTTTCTCTACAGGAAACCAGAGGTGTGTGACATCACAAATGACTATTAAGGGTTAAATCTGAGAGTGATTGCTCCTTATCACACATCTACAAGAGGGCATAGGTTATCTCCATCCAAGAATTTGCCTGGGCCTCAGCCAGACACCTTGGCACCATCTCCACAGGGGGGTCTGCTAGTGTGCATAGGGAGTGGACCCTGTCTTAGATATTGATGGACAGCTTCCCCTAACCAGTGAGGAGCCAATCACATTCCCCCTCACCTGTCACATGTCTGCGAGGGGGGGGTCCTGAGTAAAATGGGTGAGCAGGAGGGAGAGAGGGAGAATTGAAGTTAGTACCTGAAGGGCTTGGGTGTTGGAGGCTAATCTCCAGCCAGCCCTGCTGCTGCATTGGACTATACTGGGCTAAGAGGTGATTCTCTGCCCGGGCTCACTGTGGAACTCTTACCCCTGGACTTACTTGGACTCATTTCTTCTCTGTGGGACTTATTACTGCCTGTGCTGGCCTTCATTCCATGCCCTTACTCTGATGCATTGTAATAAACCTGTCTGGATTTCCTTATACTCCGTGTCTGAGTGATCTGAAGGACCTGTATCCTCATATGCATCAATTACAGTGACCAAGTTTTCCACCACTCTTTTAATGGGTATTTAGTCACCATTATTCAATTAATGTTAATGTCAGACAAAGAAAAAAGACAGAGAAACAAAAGACAAGACAGGGACCAAAACCCACTTTATCACGCAGTACACCAACAAGTCAATACTCAACAAACATTGGCATATCCTTAAAAAAGATGACACCCTAGGCCCACTTATAGGTGAAACCGGACATAATTTACAAGAAAGCACCAAACCTGCAACAACACTTGCTTAGGAACCACCTCAAGACCCAAACAACAACCTGGTTGGATGTTAATAAATCTAAAGGCTTTTTCCATTGTACCAACTGCTCCAATTGCAAAACATCAGACCACCACCAAACCAAAGGCACCAATACATTTACTTCAAAGGTCACATGGAAAGATTACAGAATCAAAGACACCATAACATGTCATACCAAAAATGTGGTCTACCTACTAGAGTATCCCTGTGACCTTCAGTATGTGGGTAGAACAATAAGACCATTGAAGGACCACATTAGGGAACATATCAGGAATATAAGAATTGGATACTAAAAGCATAGCGTATCTAACCACTTTAAAACACAACACAAAAGTAACCCCAAGGGCCTGAAGTTCCTTGGCATAGAATTAGTACAGAAAAACTGGAGAGGAGGGGATCACCTAAAGCAGATAAACAAAACGGAAATAAAATGGATTTTCCTACTAAATACCATGACACCAAAGGGACTAAATATTGATTTAGAAATCCAGGGGATACTATAGGGTACGTAAAATCCCCCTAACAAATCCTCCTTTTAGCACACTCTCCCCCCTTGTTTGATGGCCTCAAATCCCTGAGCTACAACTTGTGTATAACTTTCATATATATTTTTATTTATTATGCATCAACTCCAGTGACCATATTGTTATTGATCCAGTTATCCACCACTCTTTTAATGGGTATTCAGTCACCATTATCCAATTAATGTTAATGTCTTTGTCCAATTAATGTTTTTGTCCAATGAATGTTTTAATTGATTCCCCCCATCACTAACCAACACAGGGCCTTTACTTGAGTCTGAAGCTCCTTCATCCCCGCCCACCATACCCCAGGTCCACCCACCTACCCTACATATATACCCCCTCACATTCTCCACCACTCAAAACCCCTGAGGAAGGCACCCTGAGTGCTGAAACGCATTGGTACTGACCAAAGCATCATTTGTATTTTAAACAACACTGTCCACTTTATTGTATCAATAAACTACCATTCAAAACAAACTATGGGTCCGTGACTCCTCTAGCCGCACTGAGAACTCCAGCAATAGCGGGCGCACGCGTGGGATCCGCTGCCCAGGCAACGACCACAACAGAACATGGCACCATGCAGTGACGTAAGCGGGAATCCCTGAGAGAAGCCCGCGGAGTTCCCCACAGCCTGCAACGAACATCACACGCTCCTGAGCAGTACCCGTTACCACCACCAGAGGTATCACCAAGGAGGAGGACGCAGACAACGGCACGCTGAGGAAAGGGAGCGAGGCACAGCCGACACCAGCCGCGAGAGAGTAACTACTGCACACTCCAGAACGCTACACAACAAGAGGAGGTTACGTGAGTAGAACTACTTTACCTCCCCCTCTTACCCACAGTTTGCATAATTTGTCCTCTTCTTCTCTCTCCCTATCTGAGTGTGAACGCAGCAACTGCCAAGACATCACGCATGAAAGGCAACCAGAAGGGCTTTCAATCAAGTAGACCAAATGTGAGTGTTAACCATCTTGCTTACTGTTTACAGTGACATTCTACATCATATTTGTTCTCTTGTCCCTTCCCCTCCACAACCCCCATGCTCCAGTGACATAGGAGTCACTGCATCAGACTGTGTGCTATATCCTTCTCCATCCCTAGCACCGTGTTTTATAATAAATGTGTATTAATGTAGTGTATGTTGTCGAAAGTAAATAAAACATTTTCACACTCACCGTTTTGCTGTCATCATTCTTGGAATGAATTGCTTGGAGTTCTTCTTGGCAGGGAATCTTCTCCAGTTGCTTATAGAATCTTCTCCGGTTGATAGAAGATGCATCTCCGGTCTTCTCTTCATCTCCTCGGCCTCTTCTGGACTTGCTCCGATGACAGCCTCCTTCCACGTCGCTCCTAATGACCATTCGGTCACTAGGGGGTAGCCTTTTATAGTAATAATGATGTAATTTACATTAGGGGGCTCTAGTGAGCGCTCTTGTGTTTTTTACATCATCATTAATATAAAAGGCTGCCCTTTAGGGACCGAATGACCATTAGGAGCAACGTGGAAGGAGACTGTTGTCGGGGCAAGTTCAGAAGAGGCCAAGGAACGGAAGAGAGAAGCGGAGATGCATCTTAGGTCAACCGGAGAAGATTCTACAAGCAAGTGGAGAAGAATCCCTGCCAAGAAGAAAGAAACTCCAAGCAACTCGTCCCAAGAATGATGACAGCAAAACGGTGAGTGTGAAAATGTTTTATTTAATTTCTACAACACACACTACATTAATACACATTTATTATAAAACACGGTGGCCACCGGGGGTAAGTTCACGCATTAGGGGGCATTATTAGGCAGTGTAAATGTTTATTTTACATACACACGTATATTAATGTATTACTGTATTTTTTTTTTCATGCACCACACACAGCGCAGCATGTTTACAACGCTTACCATGCTGACGCTGATATAACTGCAACGCTTAGCAATGATGAGCCTTCTAGTTCTATCAGCGAAGCATGGGTAAGCCTTTCAACCATGCTGCGCTTGGCTTTTTTTTTTTTTTTAAACAAAGCGACAGCGATTTTTTTAAAGGGCAAATCGCTGTGCTTTTCTATAGAAAAGCGACGCTTATTGACCACGATTTAAAATTTTTGCAGCAAAATTAATAATCACCAGCCAAAATTGACCTTTGTAAATAAGGTCCCTAGAAACAATAGTGAATGAATGGTTACCTGCTTCCAGCGCTACAGAAGGCTGCTTCCTCTTAGAATCTCAGGTGTCACCTTTTAGATGAGAGGGACAGAAAAAGGATTCAAATTGGGCACTGACTCACAGTTGGCACTCCCACTGAATCCTTGTGGTATCTATACAGTGGAAGCGCTTGAAGGGTGCCTAGGGCACAGGAACCATATAGGCTCCCTCCTCTGATATTATGGGGGTGCCAGCATGCCAGGACCATATGCTGAGTCATGGGAGCGCTCTACCACAGCACCTGTGAGTGACAAGCGCAGGAGAGCTCAGAGAGCACCATCCAGTTACAGAAATGCCTAGTGGATACAGGCAGAGGCAGTTCTGGAGCAGAGTTGCGGTTGTGAGTTCCTGGGGGTGTTCAGATGCACGGCAGGATAGTCACTGGTCAGACACACACAGAGGAGACCAGCATAGGTAAGATCCGAATGGCAAAAACAAACTAAAGTTCAGGTGATATTGATATTTGCCATATGTTTGCACTTAACTCTCACTTTCTGTGAATTGATTGGTTGAATATTTTCATACTGGATTGTAAAGTTAATAACAGCAGGTAGTAACTTTACTATCCAAACCTTCTCTGTTCGGTAGTTATTCCTCTCCTGATGTAAGGTCCGAATGGCCAGGGACTTTGCAAATGGAGGACTTGTCTATGGCAGAAGTTAACAGGGAATAGGGCAATACACTGGGGGAGAGTGGAGAGGAGCAGCGTGAGGCTCGGGGTCACAAGTTCTTGGGAGCATGATGGAGCCGCTCCAGTTACCAGGAGCAGAAGTAGCCTGGCTGCTTGTGCTACCACCCCACTGTAGGTAGGTGGCAATGGGGCAAGTAAAACAAGCCTTTTAAGAGTTGTTTGGCTAGGCCTGCACAAGCTCCAGAAAAAGACATCCGACCATGCTAGTAGACAAGTTATGTGTGTTTTTGTCAGGTCAGTCATAACGGTTGTATTACCCTACAGTCCCCAGGAAAGCTAGCACCTGTTTCTCTGCTGTGTGTCAAGACCGGTCTATAATTGCCTCCACCTCCCTGTTAGTCAGCCTTGCCCCCCTGATCTTCTTTAACACATGTTCTAAGTGCTCTTCCAAGGTTTTACTAAAAATGGTATCATCATCTAAGTATGCCTGGGCAAAGGCTCCAGGATGTTAGCAATCACACTGGAAAGGGGCTGGTGCATTCTTCATCCCAAACGTAAACAAACATATTTAGAGAAAAGTACACAACCAGGTGTCGAAAGAAAATTCACTTTATTATTTCAAAGTCCAGCAAACATATTAAAAGTAAGTAGCTACCATAAAACACACAAATGTCACTACGAAAGGTACCAGGTAACCCAGAATAGCAGACCAATACTTATCTCTTGTAATTAAATTATCAGCATTGAAAGCCAATATGTTGCCACATACCAAGTATATATTAACATAGTATTGCACACTTATCCCACCTGATCAATAAAGTGCAACAGTGTTATGATAAACGGCACATTGGAAATAGTATAACAGTTTCATATTCATAATTACAGAGACTCAGGCATGATCTCTTCAAAATAAATAGCAATCATAAAACTGTCTCTTTTTCTAACAAATAAAAGAAAACAAAAAGAAAAAAGCCACCTAACGGTGGATCTTCACTCCATAGAGCAGCTACCTGTCTCTCATGACCGCGTTGAAGAAAACTCAATTGTTTACTGGTGTACATTGTATAAGTAGAGCTGTATCAAGGCAAATAGCTGAAGTCTGTCGGGTGAGCACTGGACCATAGAAGCGTTTTGCTGGCACTTTTTCGCTGGCAACTTGCTTCCACACCTCCTTTTAAAGGGCAACCCACCAATAACAGATAGCTGAAATTGGAGAAACAGCTGAATTAAATTAATGCCGTTATGTTGTCAGTGAGAATCATAGCTGAGTCTGCAATATCAAACAACACTCACAAGATACACATTAAAAACATGATATCATAATGACCATATTCATTATAAAAAAATAAGAATATATATTTACAAGCAAAAAGATAAACCTACCTACTGACCTGATACATAAAAAAAATATTCTTAATATTAAAAATAACCTCGCCCTTTAAAACGAGGAAAGTTGCAGTCATACCTTGATAAAGCGCCAGAAAAACACTGGTCCAGTGGTCACCCAACAGACTAAAGCCATTTTCCTTGATCCAGCTCGAAATATGTAATAAAGGGGATTTTCTTTCAACACGTGCACCTTTCTCTAAATGTGTTTGTTTAGTCTTTTTTTTTGCTGTAGTTGGTTGCACCCCTATTTAAATTAAATGATACAGACTGGTTCAGCCACATTTACTACAATAAGGGGTTTATTTGTGTTGGTTCTTCAGCAACACATTGATATATCATATCTGTGATTGAATGCTGGTGTGGGAATTACTCTTTCCTTTTTGGATTTCATGCACATAAACTCAACAAGTTGCATGTGGTGATGAAGGCTGATGTTTATGAGCCTCTGGAGTAAGTGGTATCTGCCAGTACCCCTTGCTTAAGTCAAATGAAGTAGCTTGCTTTAATTAACTTATGTAATGGAGTGTCAATACGGGGTATGGGATAAGTATCAATCACAGGCATCAATCTATGCAGAACCTTGTTGTCTTGTCTTTTTTGGAACTAATACAACAATGGATGCCCATGGACTGTGAGATGTCTGAATTACCCCTAACTCAGCATTTACTGCACCTCCCTATATATACATACATTCCATTACATCTAGTGATACCCATAACATATTTTTCCATATGAACTTGTAATCGCCAGTATTGCATAACAACAAAGTAATGCCTAGCTTTCTGCTAAACTGAGCAGCAGAAGTCAACAGCAAAACCACAAGTTGTTTCCTTTTACAACTACAACACTTTCTGCCCAACCCACTTCTACACAGCCTTCCACTATCGCCCTTAGCATCCTTGAGGAGGTCAGGTAGTGGATCACATTCCCAATCTTTACCCTCTGAAGTTACAAATGCCCTAAAAAAAAAATCTTGGTCCTTTAAAAAGCTCACACAGTTTGTTAAGTCTGGGAATGGTAAGGGACAGAACAGAATTGCTGCACTCTGCATATTATGCAGGGCAGTTTTCTCATGAATGTCTGAATGCCTTGGCAAGATGAATGGTATGATAAAATCTCAGCGCTCCCTTGTAGAAAAAGCAGCTATGTATTGTGTTCTAAGGGTATCTCCAGACAGACACCCACAATAACAGACTGTAAACAGGCTATATATACTATACAAAAGAAGGGAAGGCACAGTACAAAGCACTTAACAAATATATTATAAATAAGTTCCTTTCTCCTGAATAATATAGTCCTTATAAAATGTTCTATTCGTGTTGTTTTCTTCTCATTCGCTTCTCCTTTTATTCCTCAATAGAGGACCCCCCTTTCCTCCCTTCTTCTATTACATGTTCTCTTGAGGAATAAAAGGAGAAGAGAATGAGAAGAATACAAAACAAATGGAACATTTTATAAAGATTATATTATTCAGGAGAAAGGAACTTTTTTATATTATGTTTGTTAAGCGCTTTGTACTGTTGTGCCTTCCCTTCTTTTGTCTGAATGCCTTGATTCATATGGAAAAACCCACTTTGCTAAATATTTCTAGCAGAGCATCTGCTACCTGTTTTTTTTAGTAATGGAGGAAAAAGCTACAGCCCCAGAAATGTTGGAATAATCCACTACAGTGGGGATGTACATCTTTCCTATCTGTGCCACTTGGCACTGGCAGGGGGCCTATAATATCAACAGCCACTGACTCCAAAGGTTCCAGACAAGGACCGAAGGAGAGAAAAAGGATTAGGGCTTGCTAACGTGCATGGCAAGTTTGGCAAAAGGCCTGGGCATCATCTGACATTTCAGGCCAGATAAAGTTTAGGGTCAGGTGCTTCAG
Source organism: Limnodynastes dumerilii (assembly GCA_011038615.1). Taxonomy (NCBI): domain Eukaryota; kingdom Metazoa; phylum Chordata; class Amphibia; order Anura; family Limnodynastidae; genus Limnodynastes; species Limnodynastes dumerilii. Next base: position 238,910 of record WWET01002405.1, read on the forward strand.
TATTCACTCCTTGTCCTGGTGCCCTACTATAGGGATTTCATGGTCAACCAACATTAATTGCTCACAACAGTCCCGGGGCAGCACCAGTTTTACATGTTCCTTAGTTGGACTATTACAATATATCTTCCTGACTGCCATTTACAGTAACCCTTTTCTCCAGGTCACACTCCCCACATTCATCACAGATATATTTTTCTTAGCTTGGCACTCCATATCTCTCAGAAAGGGATCAGAAATTTGAGCTTCCCTGAACTCCTTTCAACTCCTCTCCTGTCTACTGGGTCATGACATTCTGCAGTGAATGCTACATTAGGGACACAAGGGATATTCACACAAATGCCTTGCATCCCCTTGCCCACTCACCAGCCCAGACATACTTGAGTCACTGGGACATCTCTCTCTAATTCATATGCCTTTGCACCTTGGTGGTGTGACACTGTAAAAATATAGCAGGTTCCACAGGATAGGGGCTCACCCCAGTGCCACGATTTATACTATGTTCATTGCACATTATGTTCTGTTTACCTTTTTAAATACATGACTCTCCTGAGTTCTTGCACTGGCGTTTACTTTTTTATTATCTCCTACAGCTGTGGCTCATTCACTTGCTGGATTCTATGCTCAGCTGCCTTATTTAAACCCTTTACTCTCTGCATTCTCCTGTCAGATCAACAGGTTTCCATTGTCTGCTGATTTGTGTCCTTGAGCTTGCTCATGTGTTCTGGCTCCTAGGTTCCTGGTTGTGCTTTACTCCTCGGTTGCAGAGTCTATCGTGTCCAGTGTGTTTCTTGTTCCTGTTACTGTAGTTACAGTGCTCCTGTATCTCTTGTTCCTGCTGTTATATCCAGCTTCTGTAGCAGTGCCTCTGCTACCTGCAGCTTCAACTTTTATGCACCTTGGATCCTGTCACACCAGTTCAGCATCTGTGCTTTTGTTTAGAGGAATGTGCCTTGCCTACAGCCAAATCTATCCCCACCATCAGGGATTCTGGTGAAGACTAGGCTTGTGGTTAGTTCAAAGGCATGGAATCTGATGTCGTCCATTTACAGACCAGCGTTGAGCCTGGTGAGTAACATTTTGCTCTGACTCCAACTAGAGCCATCTTGTCAGATACAGTAATTCGTCCATCAGTTTTCTGTGTGAAATAGCTCAGCGAGGCTAGAGAGAGAAATGGCGGGGAATAGGCTCATATCGTTCAAGTTCTGCAACAGCTATTCGCTCAAATTGACTCCATTACTGCAGTTATTACTAATTTATCACTTACACAGTATGCACCTGTTGCATTTCGTCCGGTCTCATCTCTGGCTCCCAGACACCGGTTACCTATTCCAGACAGATTATTGGTTGATCTCAAAACTTGACGTGAATTTATATAACAATGTACTATTCAGGTGACTTCTTACCAGTCGCTCCAAAGCCGCCTTCATCATATCTCATCTTTCTGACCAAGCTCTAGCCTGGACCCTCCAATGTGGGTGCGACAAGCCCCACTTATTAGTGACTACTATGCCTTCCTCAGTTTGTTTAAGCAGATCTTTGTTTAGCCAGGTAGAGCCTTATTTGTAGCCTATACATCTACGTCAAGATTCCTCTACAGTCGGCCAGTATGCCATCACCTATCATATTCTGGCCTCAGAGTTAAATTGGAATCAAGAGGCCCTAATCGTCACCTTCTTGCAGCATCCAATGGATCAGATTAAGGATGAGCTGGCTGCTTGAGAGAACTTCTGGAATCATTAGATGCTCTAATTTTCCTCTGCAATCTTATTGACATCTAGAACCAAGGACTGATCCAGACTAGCGTACGTCAGACCACTAACACACGCACAGTGCGGAAATGGCTTGATTTGACTGGAGGGCTCATACACCCTCCAGATATTATGCTAATGTTATGATAGTATCACTAGCATATCAGGCATCGTGCAGAACTTAGTTCCCGCTAAATTGGGCAGGGGAAGCATGCTAGTTGTACAGTGTACGGATCAGTGGTCGACAGATCCGCAGGATTTACTTAAGGCAGGCTTATAGCAGCATAAGCTGACATGTACAAATATGCGTAACGAACATTTCTGTGTTTTATTTTACAGATAGAACAGTATAGTTTGTTACTGGTTTATGGCAGTGTGCTGAGGCAATTTTTCCCTTTGTTTCTGTGGCTAGCAGGTTAACCCCCTGCCTTTCATGCACCTGTTTAACATTTACTTAATAAATTGATTGAGCAGCTTCCATTCTGGTTTTAAGCTGACATAAAGCCTGCACAAGAGAGGGGAGTGACAGGGGGCTTCACTCTTCACTCTCTCTGTCGGACGGACAGACTCCCGCACATACAGAAAGCATGCTGGAGTTTGGATCTGGTCCCAGAAGTGTACTCAGGCAAGAGCTGTAGACAGGCATTTCCATGCCCAGTTCCTTGTTTCCAACCTCCTCAGCCGCCTGTACCTTTGCATGCAGCAGTCACATTTTAAGAGCCGATGCAGATGGCTACCCCCGGCTCTCTCCCAAGGAATTTGAGCTGCCAAAACAATGTTTTTGTTATGAAACACTGTGCCTGTGGCAAGACTTGTTTGTAGTTTTCCAGTTGTTGCTAGGTGCCAGGACGCTCCTTCTCTATTGATTGTGGCCCTGGTTGCTTGACAGCCAGGACGCAAGAGTTTGCCGTTCTGCTGGATGTGAAAATACAGGGGGAGGTTCTCCTCATTTCATCATTCATTCAGCACTCTCCTATCTGGTTTCTGTATTTGCCCCTTCCTCTAGATACGATTGGTTGATGGCTAAATATATACATGTGCATGCTAGCCTCAGTGTCTTTTATATCATCCAGGTCCCTCTGCGATTCTCCTGCTGCTGTTGTGCCATTTGAACCCTGTATTCTCCCACGTCTGCTCTGTCTTTCTGTCGGGCTGTACCGTTGTTATGTCTGCAGTGTCTATTACCTTCTGCCATTGTATCTCTGCTGTGTCTGTTACTCTTTGGCACTAAATATATCCTCCAGTTTTTATTACCACTTGCCATTTTATCTCTGCAATGTTGTTTTCAGAGGAAGTCATTGCAACCCTGTGTAATCCTCAAGTAATGTTGCCTACTGCCACAGACGTCAATGTGAATCTTCCAGATCGTTTCTCTGGAGATAGACGCCAATTCTACTTCAGAGAGAGTTGTAAACTCTACTTTCAACTACGGCCTAATGCATCTGGATCTGAAAAAGAAAGAGTGGGTCGAATTGTTTCTCTCCTGCAGGGAGACCCACAGGCTTGAGCTTTTGGGCTTAGTCTGGACAGTCCAACCCTTGCCACAGTTGATGCTTTCTTTATAGCTTTAGGACTGTTGTAGAATAAACCTGATCGGTTACTACAGCCAAAAGTCAATTAAGGGTCCTCAAACAAAGATGGAAATCTGCAAAGGAATTCTGTGCTGAATTTTGCAGGCGGTCTGCTGAGTGTGAATGTAATGACCCTGCCTTGCATAGTCAGTTTCATGTGGGACTCTCAGAACAGATTAAAGACGATCTTGTGCAATACACCCCAGCAAAAAATTGGAGGATCTCATGAAGTTGGCAATATGTCTTGATGATCGTTGCCTTAAGGAGCGAAGTTTAGAGAAAGACTCCTCATTGCATTTTTCAACTCAGTCTCCTGGTTGGGTAGCAGAAGATGTAGTGCCTATGCAACTTAGGTCCTATAGATTATCCGAGGAAGAGAATTACCGCAGACACTCCCTTGGCCTTTGCCTCTATTGTGGTGGAAAAGCACATATGGCAAAAAACTGTCCTAACAAGCCTACAAAGTCAGGAAACGCCAAGGTCTAAATGGTATTCATTTGATGTTCTCCTCAAAAATTTCTCTGCTGGTTCCTGCTTGTGTTGTTATGAGGGGGTCACCAAGGAGGTCCTAGCTTTCATTGACAGCAGTGCAGTGAATAACTTCATTGACTCTGAAATGGCTTGCTCAGTGTAAATACCATTTTTAAAGATGAACTCCTCTATTACTGCTTGTAAATTGGATGGAAATCCTCTACAGGGAGGCAGAGTCAAATTCTGCAAGCCCCCCATTGCCTTACAAGTAGGAGCTCTTCATTATGAACTTATTTCCTTGTATAATCCATTCCAGTCCTACTGCCCTGCTTATTCTTGGACATCCTTGGTTGCTGCTTTACAGGTGCTTTACAGCTTTACGATTGGTGAGAGATAATCCATTGGAACTCATTCTGCTTTGACTCCTGTCTCCGACTTCCCATTTGAGCTACTATTCCAGTGACTCCCGGTATTCCTGCACAATGCTCTGACTTCACTGATGCCTTCTCCAAGCAAACAGCAGACCTCCTCCCTCCACACTGCTCCTATGATTGCACTATTAACCTGACTCCCGATGCCAAGTTCCCTAAGAGAGGACTTTGGGGGTGATTCAGAGATGCGACTGCGAAAAGATCGCAAATATACGCAACTAAGTTCAGATCTTAGCAGGTTATAGCCCACTGTTTAAATAGTCACTCCCCTTGCAAACAGCGGCGGATCTTAAAGTTAGACCACCATTGAGCAACCCTAACTCTGCGCTGTCATTTGAGATTTTAAGGGAAGTAGTTGCGGTTATTTGAGATCCTAAGTGTCTGCCCGCGCCCACTTTCCCTCATCTCCCTGTCTCCCCCCGCCCATTTCCATGCCAATTCTTCAGATCTTAAACTTCCGCAGCACTTAAGATCTTAAGTGCTTGCGATCGATTCACAGGTCCGCGCTTAGCGAATTTAAGATCCTAACCTCTACGTAGACGGCGTTGCACTATTACTACGCATGCGCATTGATGCGAATTTTCTAAGATCCTAAATATACGCACCTAAGTAGCGGTAAAATCGCATCTCTGAATCAGGCCCTTTATCTTCTTTCTAGACATGAAACCATTGCTATGGACGAATCCATTCAGGAGAATTTGAAAAAATAATTAAAATAATTCATTTGTCATTTGCTTTGTGGAGAAAAAAGATGGAGGACTTTTTAGGTGACTTTATAAAATCACAATTAAAAATACTTAAAATTTTCTCAAAAATAGACCTGTGCGGTGCTTACAACCTTGTACACATCAAAGAGGGGGTTAATGGAAAATGGCCTTTAATACTCAATTAGGCCACTATGATTATCTCATGATATGTGCTATACCTCGATGATATCTTGATTTACTCCTTATCCCTTTAACAACATAGGAAACATGTCATGTTCAAACTTTGTGAGCACCATCTATTTGTTCGAAAAGTATGAGTCTGAAGTCTCCAAAGTTTGTTTCCTTGGGTACATTATTACTCCAGAATGATGGATCCCAAGAAAGTACAGTCAATCCTTGACTGGGTACAGCATGCAAACCTTCTAGCCATAAAATGCTTTTTTCCAAATATTATCACAGATTTGTACGCAATTTCTCCCTAATTGTTGCTCCAATTTCTGTTCTCGACAAAAAAGGAGCTGGCACTGTCAACTCTTCACAGTCTGTCTGTCAAGCCTTTGAAAAACTCAAACATGCTTTTGCCACAGCCCCTGCACTTTCCATCCTATATACTATTTATTGTAGAAGTGGATGCCTCAGATATGGGAGTCGGAGCCATTCTCTCTCCGCAGGACCCGCAGGACCCACAGGACAAGAAACTCCCACCACTCTGCCTTCCTTTCTAGGAAATTCAACTCCGCTCAGAAGAACTATGACATAGTTAACCAGGAACTGTTGGCCATCAAATGAACCTTTGAAGAGTGGAGGCATTAGCTTGAGGGTTCATTACATCTTATTACTGTACTAACAGATCATAATAACATAGCTTATATCGAATCTGCTAAACGAGACAAGTTTGCTGGGTATAATTCTTTACACGCTTCAGCTACATCATTTCTTACAGACCTGATTAACAACCAGGATGCAGGAGTCTGCCATTCTGCTGGCTGCAAAAATACAGGGGGAGTTTCTCCTGTCATTTCATTGTTGTGCACTCTCCTATCCGGTCTATATATTTGCCCCCACCTCTGGATACAATTGGCTGGTGGCTAAATATATACTCTGTCCTCACTATTAGGGGCTTCAGTGAACACCAAATCCCTAGTTAGACTCCGTACTTGGGTATGTAGGGTACCCAGAACACTTTGTTGTATTTTACAGATCTCGGGCACTTCTGTGCCTCCTGTCCCAAGCATCCAGGAAACACAAGCACCTAATTGTCTCCAGGGAGATTCTACTAGAATCTCTCATTCTCTGTCGCTCCAGGCTGCCGGGACCATCTACCTTAAATAATCCAGTTTTATGCTGAACAACCTCATGTCCTAACTTTCTTTCTGGACTCAGGTGCCACAGGCAACTTCATCTCTGGAAATTGTGACAAATGTAAGTCTTCCAATTAAACCTTTAGATAGTCCTATTGCCCTTTCCAGTATTCATGGTATCCTCAGTTTATTGCAGCTATCCACTGAAACTCTCTATTTGCAAGTGGGTACTCTGCACACAAAGAATATTTAATTTTTTGTACTGCTATTTGTCCAGTTGTACACTCTGCCACATTGGATTGGCACACATCTCAAGTGCTATCTTGGGGTCACAAGGCCTGCCTGCTTCACATCTTGCCTTTGGAACAGTTGGCCATAGCAACCCCCAGTTCTGATTCCCCAGTCTCTGAAGATTTGCCTCCATGACTTCCTGCTCAGTATGCCTACTTTGCTTATGTGTTCTCCAAAAGGGATGCTGAGACACTCACTCCTCAATGGTTTAATGGGATTGTGCTATTGAACCTCTGCTTGCTGAGACACCTCCTTGGGGTCGCACCTATTCTCTGTCGGTGCCCGAGAGTCAGACTATGTCTGCTCACATCAATGAGATCCTAGCACAAGGCTTCATCTGAAAATCAACTACGCCAGTGCAGGTATCTTCTTTGTCAAGAAGAAGCCACCAAGCTATGCCCATATATTGACTAAAGGGGCCTTAACGAGATAAGTAAAGCATATAATTTTATCTCTTATTAGAGTTGGTTTTTAAATTAAGTTTGTGGCTCATTTGGAAATTTTCTTATATTATTCCTAAGGGGATAATTGTTATGAACAGAACAGTATGAATGTTATGAACAGAACAGTATGAAACTGGTTACCTAGCATGCAGCAGGGAATCTGGGAGTCTTCGCCAGGGCCCCTAGTGGTGGGGATGGAGTTGTGCAGAGCCCAGATAAACAAGCCGCTATCCTAGGCGCGCAGATTCACTTGAAAAGGAAAATAACAACAAGATCAAGTATTGAGCAAGGCACCGTGACAGTAGGAGAAATGCTATCAGTGTTCACTTTCACACAATGGCTAGCAGGTAGAAAGAAACAAATCAACAGACAATTAAACAATCACAAGATAGCGGAGGCTAAGCAATAGATCCACAAGGCAGACAAACAAACAAGGTGACCACTATGTGGCGCGAGGATTGAGTAGGACAATGGTAGTTGGCAAAACTTGACCAAAAAAGTAATAAGCCAGGATATGGCGGGTAATAAACAAAAGACAAAGCTACACAATATCCGCTTGGTAGCAGGTAGGTAAAAATAAGTAGGAACAAAAATGCAAACAGCCAGTATATGGCAAGGGTCAATAGCCGGTACAGGTAAGTATTAATATGCCACAATGTGGCTAGGGTTTAACAGCCAATACAGGTAGGTATCTATATGCCACTATGTGGCTAGGATTAAACAACCAATATAGGTAGGTAAATATATGCCACTATGTGGCCAGGATAAAACAGCCAATACAGGTAGGTAAATATATGCCACTATGTGGCCAGGATTAAATAGCCAATACAGGTAGGTAAATAAATGCCACTATGTGGCTAGGATTAAACAACCAATATAGGTAGGTAAATATATGCCACTATGTGGCCAGGATTAAATAGCCAATACAGGTAGGTAAATAAATGCCACTATGTGGCCTGAAGTTAGGGTAGCCTTCAGCCGGCGCAAGGAAGGGGCCATACGCCCGCACAAGGGGAGTGCAAAGGTAAGTGAATGCCGATACGCTGTGCTTTAGTAAGCACAGCGCATCGGCGTACCTCTGGATCAGGTCCAATGTAAACAGTAATAAACAAATGAGTGATATAGAAAATTAATATATATACTCGGATAAAAAAGTCCTTAATCCAGAAATTCTTAGTTGAGGTTTTAAAAGTAACTCTTCAGAATTATTTAGAAATTTCCTCTTCAACAGGCATCCTATAATTAGAGATAGATTTCAATGGTGAATAGCACTATATACCAGAGGAATAGATGTAGGTTATGATGACCGTTAAACCCAAATGACAAAAGACCTGTATATTGAAAAAAAATAGGGAAATAAATGCAATGGCTGCGGACATCCACAGTTTCAGTATTTAGTATGACAAGCAGCCAAGCTTCATATATGGAGTAAATACCAAAATTACAGTCCTGTATAAGAGCAACAGCCACGGATATCCACAGTCACTGTGTCCGTTATAGTTATTAACCAAGCTCCAAAGGCAAGGAGCAGTGGGTGGATGTCAAAGTTTTAAACTAATAAATGCAGCAATCACGGACATCTACAATCGTAGTGGAAAGAGTCTCTCTTACAGTTTAGGTGTCCGGGTCGTCGGTAACCGCGTGCGGTCGACTCGTGGCTTCCTTAATGTGCGCTTGTTGTCAGAGCGATGCCCTCCGGCTGTGTCCTTGCCTCGTTCCCAACCCGAGCTCCGGGTGGCTGGTTCAAATTTAAGACGTCTCCTAGTTGGTCTCTCCGTGTGTGGGGGAAGGATGGCAGAGCAGGGGAAAAAAATTGCAACAAATAGTATAATACTGTAAAAACAATATAACTATTTTATTAAATGTCCAATGTACTCACAAAGGTGCAGGATAAAAAAAGCATATCTCAAACAATATTCCAGGGTGCAGCATCAATAGGTTTACATATCCAAATGACCAAATTTTGGCGCTAGTGACACTCAACTGGATGTAGATGATGAAAATAGTAGTCCTTCACTTATGAAGTATTTCCAACGCGTTTCGGACAATGTGGTCGTCCTTTCTCAAGGCTCAGGTGTGTGTAACATAAGTGGGACTTATATAGGGATAATATAGGGGGTGTGTCCTATGTAAAATGTGATATATATTAAAATACACATTCCAATCAAAGTTTCTCATACAAACATATAAAATTAAGCAAATAGACAAGATAAAATATTGAAATCATCATAAAAGTGATATTTTGGTTGAAGGATAAAAACATGAGGGGAAAAAAATAGGGACAGATAAATACAATATGGTTAAAAAACGATCCCTAAAATCAATTATAAAAACCATTTTATCTCAAAGTCCACATTGAGACCTGTTGGTTCCAGTGTCTCTAGATTATATATCCACCTCATTTCTGACTTTGCGTGGGACTCAGCTAAATTATTTTCCCTCCACTTGGGGTATACTTTTTCTATACCTAGAACTAATTTAATAGATGAAGCTGAACAAGAATGGACACTTTAAAAATGTAGTGATAAGTTGTGGTTGATGAATCCTTTTTTTATATTGTTTAGATGCTCAGACCATCTGGTTTTTAATGGTCGACTAGTTCTCCCCACGTATTGCTTTCCGCATTCACATTCAATGAGGTACACTACATCTTTGCTGTTGCATGTAATGAATTGTTTTATTTGATATACTTGATTAGTTTGGGAGGATCTGAATTCAGTAGTTTTTGTAGTTTGTTTAGTGAATGTCCTGCACATTTTGCAAGATCCACATCTGTGGAAACCTACTGTGGCTACCTTAGGAATGTTTTCATTTATAGTCCTATGGGCACTGTGGGTTATACTTGATGCAATGTTATTGGCTCTAGTGTAAATAAATTTGGGGCGTGTGGGAATGATATTTTTTAAAACTGGGTCTTGTGTTAATATGGACCAGTTCTTGCTGACTATCCTTTCTAATTGTTTATGTCTATAATTGAATTGGGTCATAAAGGCTATTTGACAATCTGTATTATTGGTTTTATTGGTCTTTTTTGGTGACAGTAGGGTATTTCTATCAACAGTTTTAAGATTCTCCACTATATTAACTAGAGTGTATCACGAACCGCGGCAGACGCCGCACTTACCTGCTTCCTGGTTCCCTGACGGCGTCCCTCTCCCGGCGCGCAGCTGCTGCAGCTCGTCGGAGACTGTCACTGAAGCAGTGACAGCCTCTGCTCAGTACTCACCAGTCTTGCCACGGCGTCCTCCGCATGGATTCTGGCGGCAAACGCGATGGTACTCTGATCCATGGGCGCGGCCATCTTGGATGAGTCACATGTCCGCGCTGCTCCAATAGATTCAGTGCTCTCCGGTCCTCCAGCCAATCAGTGCGCAGGGTTACTTCCTGCTTTATCCTGAGGTTCCTTTGCTGATTGGACAGAAGTGGTCACATGGCTGATTCCTCCGTTGATTGGATGATGGGAACCCGTGGTGACGTCAGGGTAAACAAACAGCGAGTGAATGACAGTCGCTGCAGTATATCTAACTGACACTTCCAACTCCATATGTTGTTGCTAAAAACCTTCTATAGTGAAGGAATATGGCAACTTAAAATACAACAATATCCATCTGTTATACCCAGTCCTGCTCCTGCCTTGGTCCAGTCCTGCTCCTGCTGTGGTCCAGTCCTGCTCCTGCCTTGAAAAAGAATAAGAAACACCCTTCAAGCGCTGAGATGTCCCTCAGTGGGAAGTGTCAGTTAGTTCCGGACCCTGATATAGTAAAAAGGGGGGGAGGGGATTCGCATAGATGATAAAAGTTTTCTTCCCCTCTCGGGGATGTGCAGAAGAGGAAATAAAATGAAAAATAACACTTTATTAGAATGAATCCTACACAAAAAAACTGAACAATATGGACCAACAGTTCATACCAGGAATGGTTGATGAGCAGAGGTTCACTCCCTCTTGATGTTAGATAGCCCGGGCGAGGAGAAGAACAACACCGTCAGCACCAGTCCTGGGAATGAATGTGGGCCCGTAGAACACCGCCTGGCTTACGCGTTTCGGACCTCTGCTGGGTCCTTTTTCAAAGTCCGTGCGGCGTGTGCGTTTACTTCCTGCTTTATCCTGAGGTTCCTTTGCTGATTGGACAGAAGTGGTCACATGGCTGATTCTTCCGTTGATTGGATGATGGGAACCCGTGGTGACGTCAGGGTAAACAAACAGCGAGTGAATGACAGTCGCTGCAGTATATCTAACTGACACTTCCAACCCCATATGTTGTTGCCAAAAACCTTCTATAGTGAAGGAATATGGCAACTTAAAATACAACAATATCCATCTGTTATACCTTTATGCGGACTGTACTTGGTCCAGTCCTGCTCCTGCTGTGGTCCAGTCCTGCTCCTGCCTTGGTCCAGTCCTGCTCCTGCTGTGGTCCAGTCCTGCTCCTGCTGTGGTCCAGTCCTGTTACTGCCTTGGTCCCGTCCTGCTCCTGCTGTGGTCCAGTCCTGCTCCTGCTGTGGTCCAGTCCTGCTCCTGCTGTGGTCCAGTCCTGCTCCTGCTGTGGTCCAGTCCTGCTCCTGCTGTGGTCCAGTCCTGCTCCTGCTGTGGTCCAGTCCTGCTCCTGCTGTGGTCCAGTCCTGCTCCTGCTGTGGTCCAGTCCTGCTCCTGCTGTGGTCCAGTCCTGCTCCTGCTGTGGTCCAGTCCTGCTCCTGCTGTGGTCCAGTCCTGCTCCTGCTGTGGTCCAGTCCTGCTCCTGCTGTGGTCCAGTCCTGCTCCTGCTGTGGTCCAGTCCTGCTCCTGCTGTGGTCCAGTCCTGCTCCTGCTGTGGTCCAGTCCTGCTCCTGCTGTGGTCCAGTCCTGCTCCTGCTGTGGTCCAGTCCTGCTCCTGCTGTGGTCCAGTCCTGCTCCTGCTGTGGTCCAGTCCTGCTCCTGCTGTGGTCCAGTCCTGCTCCTGCTGTGGTCCAGTCCTGCTCCTGCTGTGGTCCAGTCCTGCTCCTGCTGTGGTCCAGTCCTGCTCCTGCTGTGGTCCAGTCCTGCTCCTGCTGTGGTCCAGTCCTGCTCCTGCTGTGGTCCAGTCCTGCTCCTGCTGTGGTCCAGTCCTGCTCCTGCTGTGGTCCAGTCCTGCTCCTGCTGTGGTCCAGTCCTGCTCCTGCTGTGGTCCAGTCCTGCTCCTGCTGTGGTCCAGTCCTGCTCCTGCTGTGGTCCAGTCCTGCTCCTGCTGTGGTCCAGTCCTGCTCCTGCTGTGGTCCAGTCCTGCTCCTGCTGTGGTCCAGTCCTGCTCTTTCAATGAATTTATTTGTCATAATATTAGCCTGATCTATGAAATCTGGCAATTTAGTACAATTACGTCTAAGTCTTTGGTACTGACTTTTTGGTACCCCATCAAGCCATTTTTTATGATGGCAACTGTCCCAACTAATCAGAGAATTAGAATCCGTTGGCTTGATGTAATTTTTTACCATTAATTTATTTTCTTCCACAAAAATAGTTAAATCAAGAAAATCTATATTAGTGGAACTTATATTAAATTTAAGGGTTATGTTTTTATCATTTATATTCAGATAGTTACAAAACTCCAATAGTGCCTCCTCAGATCCCTCCCAAATGAATATCAAGTCATCTATGTAGCGTAACCACGTGATAATGTTTTTCTTCCAATCATGCTCCGCCCAGATCACTGCATTTTCCCATGAGGCTAGGAACAAATTTGCATAGCTGGGGGCCACTTTGGCCCCCATTGCAGTCCCGGTTCGCTGTAAATAATATGTATCTTTAAAGAAAAAATAATTGTTTTCTAAGATAAAACGTAAGCTTTCTGCTATAAACTCCTTTTCTTCCTCAGACTCTGTAAGTAAAAAAGATTTTACCCCCTCTATACCATCATCATGTTTAATGATAGTATAAAGGGAGGTGACGTCTGCCGTGACCAGTATTCTTTGGTCATTCCAGATCGTCTTCTCCAAATGTTTAATGACCGACATAGTGTCTCTCAAATATGAGGCTGTTTTTGTTACTTTTGGTTGTAATAAGGAGTTCAAGTATTCAGACAAATTTGAGGTGACTGAATTTATACCGGCCACAATGGGCCTTCCCGGTGGGTGATGTGGATCTTTATGTATCTTCGGGAGCAGATATAGTACAGGAATTGTGGGATGTTCTACCTGTAAAAATTTATAAATATCTGCCTCCAACACTCCCATTGTCTGGTATTTGTCCACCATATTTGTATACCTATTTAGAATCTTTTGTGTAGGGTCTCCTCTGAGGGGTTGATAGGTGGTTTGGTCGTTCAGCTGTTTAAAAGCTTCTTGTTCATAGTCAGTTATATTTTGAATCACCAACCCCCCCCCCTTATCAGCTGGTTTAATGATGATCTCCTTGTTATTTTCAAGTGATTTTATGGCTTCTCTCTCATTCTTTGTAATATTGTTTTGGTGGTATTTTTTTCTGGGTGGTTTTTTGGCTAAGTTTTTTAGCTCCTTTATCATGATTTCATTAAATGTGTTAACAAAGCAGCCTCTGCTATGTGATGGATTAAAATGTGATTTTGGTTTGAATATTTTTTTATTGCTGGCATTTGTTCCTTCATCCTCAGATTGTTGAGTGTGAGTCTCACTTTTCTTTAAAGAAAATAATCTTTTTATTGAAAGTTTGCGAATAAATTTTTGCAGATCCACAAATGTATTGCAATAATTGATACCTTTATCTGGGGCAAATTTCAAGCCTTTTTTTAGGACTCGTAGCTCAATATCTGTGGGAGTATAGTTGCTTAAATTGTAAATTTTTATGGTATCCTCCACATCTTTATCAGAGATATTATCAGTCTTACTTTTTGTCTTAACCCTTTTCTTTTTTGTTTTTGATCGAAACTTTAATCTATATTTTAAACGATTTTTCTTCCTAGAGATTTTTCCTCTACAACCTCTATGTGTCTTAGTTTTTTTGGAGGTATAGTGTTTTTTGTTATTTTTAGTCGCATTTATCTGTTCCTTGTTCTTGAGGGGGACCGGTGAAAATCCTGTTGGTAATCACCCCTCAACATTTCAAATCTGTTTTGATGGAAATGTGTATCCATGTTGCCAGATGCCTGATTCCTTCTTTCATTACTAGTTACTGACCTTTCTCTCGTTCTATCCCTATCCCTATCCGATAATTATGATGGCTTTCATAGTATTCCCCCAGATAGTCCCTTGAAGGTGACCTTCTGTTTCTATTTAGATGGTGCTCTTTTCTATGTTCTCTGGATCTAGATCTACTTCTATCCCTGTGGGAATCTCTGGACCTGTCCCTATGGGAATTTGTTGGTCTCATATTGGAACGATGATTGGTTTCTGTTTTGTGTTTCTGTTGTTGATAATGATCACCTTTAGTATTTTGTGATCTAAGAGGATACCTATGTTGTTAATGATCACGTATTTTGTGATCTAAGAGGATACCTATGTTGTTGGTATTGGTTATTATTGTTTCTCTTGTTATTGTTTTTGTTATTTTTATTTTTATAAGGTTTATTCTGGTTGGGAATTTTTGGACAGGTTGCTGGGGGATGTTGTATCACAACATCTCTATAGCTCTCCGTTCTTTCTATTCTTACACCTCTGGATGGAGTGTCATGCATGGCACATTGTCCACCATGTTCACATTCCCTCCTTTCTGTTCTTATATTGTCATGTTCATTATCTAAATAGTCTCTTTTAAATTTTCGAATTTTTCGGTCCATAATTTCTTTTTTATTTTCTTTAACCCTCCTTCTGATCCGATCTTCAAATCGTTTATAACTTTCTGATTCTATATAAGGAGTCAATATTTCATTCATCTTTTTTATGTTATTTTCTAAATCTTGTAAAATGATTTTTTTCTCTTTTATTATTAATGTTATTAAGGATGTTGAGCAGGTGTGTAAGATAGTGTTCCAATCCTTCATGAAGCTAAGTTTATCTGCATTGAAGGATGGAATGAGATCAATAGTTAGTCCTTGTGGTATAATTTTATGCATTAAATATTTTTCTAAGGTGGCGATTTCCCACCAGGTACTATTTTCTTTGAGGATTACTCTTTCCAATTTATTCATGGATTCCTCAGGTAAGTTGAACTCTCTAGTACCATTATCTTTAAATATGTTGTCAAACAGGTTAATGTGTTCTTCTTTGTACTTGTACATTTATGCAGCTCAAAATGGTAACCTCTTAGTAGCGTGGAATACCACACAGATACAATGTAAACAAAAAACGCAACAAAAAGTAGGACCTTCAAAGCGCTGAATGTAACAATAATGCTGCCAGTCACCAAGAAAAAAAGGGGATGGTATATAGTCCCCTAAAGAAAGGTATGTATAAATAGAGATAGATTTCAATGGTGAATAGCGCTATATACCAGAGGAATAGATGTGGGTTATGATGACCGTTAAACCCAAATGACAAAAGACCTGTATATTGAAAAAAATAGGGAAATAAATGCAATGGCTGCGGATATCCACAGTTTCAGTATTTAGTATGACAAGCAGCCAAGCTTCATATATGGAGTAAATACCAAAATTACAGTCCTGTATAAGAGCAACAACCACGGACATCCATAGTCACTGTGTCCGTTATAGTTACTAACCAAGCTCCAAAGGCAAGGAGCAGTGGGTGGATGTCAAAGTTTCAAACTAATAAATGCAGCAATCACGGACATCTACAATCGTAGTGGAAAGAGTCTCTCTTACAGTTCAGGTGTCCGGGTCGTCTGTAACCGCGTGCGGTCGACTCGTGGCTTCCTTACTGTGCGTTTGTTGTCAGAGCAATGTCCTCCTGCTGTGTCCTTGCCTCGTTCCCAACCCGAGCTCCGGGTGGCTGGTTCAAATTTAAGACGTCTCCTACTTGGTGTCTCCGTGTGTGGGGGAAGGATGGCAGAGCAGG
>WWET01002406.1:36702-47698 GCA_011038615.1 Limnodynastes dumerilii
ATGCCATTAAACTATTACACGCAGACTGAATTACTGGAACCTTCCAAGCAGCTATAGATAATGCTTCAAATCAATGAACCCTGTGTCATTAGCAGCATTATCAATAATGGTACATGCCGAGTAAATGAATGGCCCCCCTTTGTCAGGCTAATAAGACCCAGAAGAAATCTGCACGCTGGCTCCCTCTTGTGGTATGTCTGCTGTACTGCAGGAGAGGCAATAAACTCTTAATGAATCAATAAACTCTCAAAGACCTGTAACGTTTTTAATGCTTTTGTACAATTATTGGGAGTTTGCTACGCTTTTAATATTTATGTTTCCAATTAAATCCTGCCCTCCATAATGTAGAATAATCAATGTACTGTTTAATCTGACATATAATAAGCTTTGTATTTACAATATTTTCCAGGATTTACATGTAATTAAAATGTATAATATATATCATGAAAACAGAAAATAATAAAAGCAAAAACTGATCTGCACAATACAATACTGTACACACGACATATTTCCAATGAGTAGCTGTGTGTTTCCGTGATTTTCGGATAACTGGTGATTTGAATAATTGCCGTTATACTGTTCTGTATAATTTATCCGTAATACCTAATGAGACCACAGACAGTTTCCTCCAGGTCTGTGTCTTAACGCTCCTTCGTGTTAATTGTTCATGAATTTAACCCTTTTCTCTACAAGTAATGATGGCTGTGTTATGGGCGGAGGATGCAGGGTATGGGGGATTCATATAGTGGGTCTGATTCAGAGAGTGTGTCTTTGCGTTCTTATCTACTGCACGTGCCTAGGAAAATGCGCACACAATCATGGTTAACCACCCCTAAACACGAGAACGCTTACATACAGAGGTGCATTTCTTTGAAGGCAGGGGATGGACAGTAAGGGCACATGTGCATTGCCCCTGAACGCAGACCTGAAAGCAGGCACAAGTACACAAAGTCCACAACTGATGTGTGACACTCCACAAGCTATATCGGAACCAGGGGCATAACTACAGGGGATACAAGGGGTGCTGCTGCTATGGGGCCCAGAGAAGAGGGGGGCCTGTGACAACTGCCCCACCCCTTGTACTGTAAACAAGATATCAGAGGCTGACGGCTTTAAAACCGCTCGGCACTCCATGGACCAGTGTATATGTATGAATAGCGCTGTAGCGACAGTTACAGTGACAGTTTCTATCCCGCCCAGCTTCGCCCCCCAGTCTCACCCATTTAGACTCGACCACCACCTCCTTACTATGAGACCCAAGCCTGTCTCCTTCTGCCACTGATCGGAATCTTGCATTAACCGTCCAAACACAACACAAAAGTATAAGAAAGAAAGAAAGATTTTTATTTGTTTTAAAGCTGATTTCACTCATGACTTTTACTTTTACAGTATTATATGACTGTACTGTTAGGATATTTCATGACTGTACTTTTAGAGTATTACATGACTGTACTTTTAGTGTATTACATGACTGTACTTTTAGGATATTTCACGACTGTACTTTTAGAGAATTACATGACTGTACTTTTAGTGTATTACATGACTGTACTTTTACAGTATTACATGACTGTACTTTTAGTGTATTACATGGCTATTACTTTTAGGGTATTACATGACTGTACTTTTAGGATATTTCCCGACTGTACTTTTAGGGTATTACATGACTGTACTTTTAGGATATTTCACGACTGTACTTTTAGGTTATTACATAACTGTAATTTTAGGGTATTACATGACTATTACTTTTAGAGTATTACATGACTGTACTTTTAGGGTATTACATGACTGTACTTTTAGAGTATTACATGACTGTACTTTTAGGGTATTACATGATTATATTTTCAGGATATTCCCATTGTCAGAGAAATCACAATCCCCATTTCCACCATACATTACAGTGTGATACCTAGAACTAACGTATTTGTATTGTCCCTGTGCGTCCTTGGATCCCTAATACAACCCAGGGTTATTGAGACCAAGGCTGCCGTGTGTGTTCCTGGGTAACTGCTGCCTGTCGGGGAAAGGATGAAGTCTTTGAATGTCTCGCAGCCTCTAATTCATGGAGCCACCGGCAGCCGGGTCTCTCATATCCTGACAGAGATGTGAAATCTTTGCTGGTGGATTTAGCTTTGAAGCAGCCACCTACTATCCGAGGATTCCCGATCCGACCATTATCTGGATCCTCAATAATTGACAAGCCATGATTAGTTTGAAGAACAAGTGCGCAAATCCTCTCTAGAATAATCATACTTCTATGCGGGGGCTTCAAAGCGTTTCTTCCTAGAAGGTGGCGTCCTTTAACCCATGGTGTACCAGCTGCGTGTGCTGCGAGGGGTTAGAGATAAAGATCTGTTACATAAGAGACGAGAATATCGGAACTCATTACCTGCACGCAGCGAGATTCATTAACAGAAGGAAATGCTGCAACAGTATTGCCCCTGACAGAATCACAGCACAAAAGGGTTAAATAGATAATGTCCTTACAGCCTCAGGATAAAAAGTGGGCGAGCAGAGCGGTCATATCGGAATCCAGCGATTGTGAAGGTAAAGTACACCCAGCCAATCAAAAGATGCGATTTCCAATGGCTCCGGATAGTGAGTGGGTTGTGTTCATATAAGGGGGGGGTTATTATTACAAGTTACATTTGTGCAAGTGAAGCAGCTTTCCAAATCACTTGCACAAAGGCGTGGAAACCGCGGGGATGTGTTACCGCATCCTCTGTGTCCGCAGCTCTGAGCGCAGTGCGATCGGATCTTAAAATGTGCCTAAACGCTAAATTTGAGCATAAACATGAACCCGTCCAGTGTAAAATGAGACCTGATTGCCCTCACAGAAGGTTTCCTGGCATCTCTGCCTTCTGTACGGTTACACAGAAACATAGAAAGTGACGGCAGATAAGAGCCACATGGCCCATGCAGTCTGCCCAACTAATGCATTAACCTGATACAATATAATAGAACATTAACAAAACGGATACTTTATGTGAGCATTATGTGACCCCCACAGGGGGCAATACTGATGCCTTCTGCTCTACACTCAGAAAAATCAGAAGATGCCCCACAAATACCCCCCGACCACCCCACATCCCAGTCCCACATGTGTATAATAAAGCAGTTTTGTTTAACATTTAACCTCTAATATACCTACTTGTGAACTGCCCATCACCTCCAAACACACATAGCTCTCCCTCTCTCTCCCTTTTCCCCTCCATCTCTCTCTCTCTCTCTCTCTTTATCTCCCCCCACTCTCTCTCTCTCTTCCTCTCTACCCCCCTCCTTACTCTTCCTTCTTTACAGTGGGGGCAAGACAAAGACAGCAAGAAAAAATGTGAGGTGACAGATCATGGGGTAAAAGGGTAGCAGAGGGGGACAAGACGGTACGATGTGAGGGGAAAGTGGTTGAGGAGGGGACAACACTAGGATGGAGAGCCCTGCTCACGTGAGCTAACACTCTAATTGGGAGGGATGAACTTACATAAGATATAAGGTGGGGGAAGGAAGTGGACTGCTGGTGTGAGCGGAAGAGAGGGGGATGGAAGGAAAAGAAGGGATAGATGTAAGATGCAGTAAGGATGTTAAGTGGAATATGGGTAGGCTAGCCTCAACAGATGCATTTTGAGTGAGCTCTTGAAGACCTGCAATGTGGTGTAGAAGTTCATGGGGAAACCTGGCCCAGGTTTTAATGGGGTGAAATGTAATACAAAGCTCTCTCTCTCTCTCTCTCCCCCTCTCTCTCTCTCTTTCTCTCTCTTCTTCTTTCTCTTCTAATTCTCTCTCTCTCTCTCTCTCTCTCTCTCTCTCTCTCTCCCCCCTTTCTCTCTCTCTCTCTCTCTCTCCCTCTCTCTCCTCCTTTCCTCTCTCTCTTTATCCCCCCCCTCTCTCTCTTCCTCTCTCCCCCTCCTGTCTCGCTTTATCTCTCTATTTCTCTCACTCTTTCTCTCTCTCTCTTTCTCTCTCTCTCTCAGGGAGATATTTACATGTGAGGTTAGTGAATGTTACAATTTAGAATTGATGCAGTAAAGTGACCTCTGATACAATCACAATCTGCTGTCCCCAATGTAGTTCAGGTGCAGTTCTACAACATGTCCCTCCAGTAGGGGGCAGAGCAGAGTCCAGTATATATACATAGTAGCACAGAAGAACAATATTATTATTACATACTTGGATGGCACCTTCTATAGTAATACACTCAATACCAGTCAATTACAGTAAGGTTTAAATGTTGGTCACTATAAGACAATATATGTAATACAGAAAATTGTTTCCAGGCTGATTAATGACAGTCCAGACTGTAGAATATGTATAATAAAGGAGAAAACGTTACACGCTATTATGTAGTGATCTTATCAATGTATTACAGCATAAGACAATACAGGAACCGAGACATCAGCTTCATCTATCAACATAACACATTATTGTTACAATGATTGTATAACAATGTATCAGCATAACATTTACCATAAATTAAACAAATGAGACCCAACATGTGGACATAAGAGGGAAACAAGTGGAAAGTTACACCTGGGTAACACCATGTGGAATTGCAGAGGAGACAGTATTAGAGATATGCCCTGTGTAGTTCCCCCGCTGCCAGCTCTGTACATGTAAACACATGGTCTCCAGGTCGGGGGCACACAGTCTCCTGGTGGGGGGCACACAGTCTCTTGGTGGGGGGCACACAGTCTCCTGGTGGGGGGCACACAGTCTCCTGGAGGGGGACACACAGTCTCCTGGAGGGGGGCACACAGTCTCCTGGAGGGGGGCACACAGTCTCCTGGAGGGGGACACACATGCTGGCGTTGGCGTGTCCCAGTAGCCTTGTTCCCGCATTCCTGGTTTCTGTGATCACGGCTGGTGACTACACACTAGTGTCAGCCCTAGGAGAATAGAGAGGTTCTGTCTGTGTGTAAGGACAACAAGTCTCCATTGTACACACAGACCCCCTCTCCTTCCACAGAGGCCGAGGGCCGGCGAATTCCTCCACCCCAAATCAAAGCCCTATATCCAGCAGATCTCAGGCCGGAGAATCTCCCCTATACCGCTGGTTCGCCCAGGATAAGGCAGCATCAGCAGCTTGTGGCTGGGTCACCCCATTGTACAGATGGCCTAAAAATGACGACTTTCTATGAATTATTAATGGCCTGTTTACATTCATCGTCTGTATATTACATGGGGCGTATTCACTTGCCAGACCCTTAACATCTCTGTTTTACGTGACCAATCGCCTCCTCTTACAGAGGTCAGAGACGCACCTGACGCCGTTACCGAGAGTCAGAAGATGACGGAATAGGATCTCGCTGTCTGTTATTATTACATATACAGTGACATCTGTCTGATGTCTGCACAGCACCAGCGCTCCTTCATATCCAGCTTATACAGAAAGATCCCCTCATACACAGAGAACAGGGGGGAAAACTGCCGCAGAGGGAGGAGAAACAGAACTGTGATAACAAAATTAGAGTTGAGAAGTGACGTTTCCTAGATCAGCTGAAGAATTGAACATGTATAGCTTGGAGCAGAGAAGAACAACTACAATGATGCATGGCCTTTGTCACACACCATACAAAGAAAGACTACAGGAATTTAATCTGTATAGTTTGGAGCAGAGAAGAGCAACTAAAGTGGTGCATGGCCTGTGTCACACAACATACAGAGAGACTAGAGGAAGTAACATGTATAGTTTGGAGCAGAGAAGAGCAACTAATATAGTGCATGGCCTGTGTCACACAGTATACAAAGAAAGGCTAGAGGAACTAAACATGTATAGCTTGGAGCAGAGAAGGGCAAGGGGCGGGATATGATAGCAGCTTTCACATATATCAAAAGGTGAAATCAGGTACAGGAGGGGGCATTACACAAAGGAATAAGTGTATTACAACACAGGGACATGTGTATACACTGGAGGGTGGTAGATTCAGAGGAAATGTGCAGGAAAATGAATTCACTGAAAGGGTGATAGATAAGTGGAATAACCTCCCAGCTGAGGTGGTAGACGGTAATACAGTAGAACAGTGTAAACATGCTTGGTTTAAATATAATATAAGAAAAATAAGAATCTCAATCTAAATGAAAGGTAAATAGGGTCTGTGATCAGTATAGTTTTTAATAAACAACTGGGCAGCCTGGATGGGTGGTGTGGCTCTTATCTGCCGCCACTTTCTGTGTAATTAAACATAACGCTGTGCAGTGTGTGAGTACTTTCCCCGCATACATAAAGAAATAACATGACTGACACTGCATTACGGGTCTGCCCAGGGCTACACTGGCACCTAGTGTGCCCGCACTCACAGACTCTGGATTAACCACTTAGTGCTCTTTCTTCTTAACGTTATAATGTGTAGGTGACATTCAGGGCCGGGTAGAGGAGGAGAGGGTCTGCGGAGGTACGCCAGGCTAGTGCCTGTGGGTAATAGAATGAATTATGCCCCTCCGAGCGGAGATTATCACCATGGTTCATTGATCCTGTTACCAGCAGAGCTTCGGGATGTTACATTATTACACCTTCATAACAACCAGCCTGACATCGCGCGCTATATAATATATATCATACATAAAATAAATGTACATTGTGATAATTAGCCTAATTGGCTCCACTCAGGTTATGTCACGTTGGGAGATTAATGTCTGAGGAGATTATCTCAGAGACTGCGAATATGCAGCCAGTGTGACACAGGCCGGGTGACTGGGGGTATCATATATCCCGATCCTATATATATATATATAATGTCCTATAATGTAATATTCTATGATGTAATGTGCTATAATATAATATAATCTAATATTCTATTATGTAATGTGCTATAATAAAATTATTATATGATGTAATGTGCTATAATATAATATTCTGTGATGTACTGTCCTATAAAGTAATGTCCTATAATATAATGTCCTATAATGTAATATTCTATGATGTATTGTCCTATAATATAATATTCTATGATGTATTGTCCTATAATGTAATATACTATGATGTAATGTCATATAATGTAATATTCTATGACGTAATAATGTTATAATGGATCTATGCAGTATATTGGTGCTATGTTATAATGGATCTATGCTGTAGTTAGGTCCTATGTTATAATGTTTCTATCCCATGCTGGTCCTATGTTATAATGTTTCTATCCCGTGCTGGTCCTATGTTATAATGTTTCTATCCCGTGCTGGTCCTATGTTATAATGTTTCTATCCCGTGCTGGTCCTATGTTATAATGTTTCTATCCCGTGCTGGTCCTATGTTATAATGTTTCTATCCCGTGCTGGTCCTATGTTATAATGTTTCTATCCCGTGCTGGTCCTATGTTATAAGGTTTCTATCCCGTGCTGGTCCTATGTTATAATATTTCTATCCCGTGCTGGTCCTATGTTATAATGTTTCTATCCCGTGCTGGTCCTGTCTATGCCGTTCCTTTGCTGTAAAGGTTATTTGTGTTTAGTTATGTTGCTGAATATATGTTACAGGATTCAGCTCATTATATTGTCTCTCAGACATCTATATCCGCCCTCATCTAAGCCCAGTATTCCCTGCTGGAGAGGGGTGCAAGGAGTCACTGGCATCTGCCACCTGTACCGGTCACTGACTACTACAAAGAGTGACGGCAGGTAAGTGCCACATGGCCCATCCAGTCTGCCCAGTACTACTAACCTCTCCAGGAGCCAGTGTCCTCCCAGTACCTCCATGACCGTGCGTGATGAGTCCATGTCACTATAATATTCCTCTGTAATGTAAGTTGTGCCTCTTCCTAGTGAAGGCGTCGTCCACCCTCAGACCAC
Organism: Limnodynastes dumerilii; assembly: GCA_011038615.1. Taxonomy (NCBI): domain Eukaryota; kingdom Metazoa; phylum Chordata; class Amphibia; order Anura; family Limnodynastidae; genus Limnodynastes; species Limnodynastes dumerilii. Next base: position 44,476 of record WWET01002406.1, read on the forward strand.
TTTCATCTCCTGCCTTGTACATGGACTCCTATGACACTTGGGAAGTATGATGATTATCCAGTGTATTTATATCAAGCAGACCGGAGAATTCCATGGTCACTGCACAAGATCCATGAGCACAGAGAGAGCCGCCTTGTGTTATATCCACACATGAGACGTGCCGCAGCCACCAAGAACAGCAGACAGACGGCGTGCATGAGAGCACGAAAATCCAGAAACCATCACCTTAATTACGACAGGACCACATTCAAACATAAAAAGCGATATTCACTTGCGTTAGTTTTCTGAAAATACCTTTCTTCTGCTATGATTTTCTATAAGGGAGTGTAGTACCACGTATGAGACTGAAGAGGTCAGTGTTGCAATCAGTGGCTATAAAAAGCATCGCTATACAAAGCAACAACATCCATTTCAGTGGACTATATAAAGGTATTAAACACAATATAAAATATCCGCTCTTGAAACTTGAACGACTCATTGAATTGCAATGTTTTGTGCAATGATTTTACACATGGTGTCCCTACCATTACACTGCTGAGCCCTCTTTAATAACTACCAAAATTTTATAAGTAGGTAAAGTCCCATTATCCCACTGGATCCCTTTAGATCCCTGCCGCTGGGCTCCATAGACTGACCTTCTCTTCAGATCTCCTGACCTTTCTCTGAATATTATGCTTTTATTTCCTTATTTCCTAATTTTATCTATAAACCCCCTCAGCAACCTGATCACTGGCAGGGAGAGGGTTAAGCCCTGGGTAGGAAACATTAAATATTAAATATAAAAATGAATGAGTGTAGCCAGAAGCAGCCGCTCTGCACTCTAACCCAGCACTGGTGTTGTGTTGTATGTGTAGGGATTGTGTGGTAATACAATATGTCGTGCGCAATGCTGGCTTCTGCAGAGGTTAAACCTTATAAATGATAGTAAAACGACACAACAGGACCCGGAACAGACAGACTCCTATCCACCACTCCCATCAGACCCCGACACAGGAGGATGACAGGAGTTGTAGACCAGTAACAAACATTTTATGGCGCTGGTTTAGATACTGTACAATGGATTGAATAATCTTTAGGCGATTGATAGATAGAGAGGTCAGGAAGTTGTACTGAGCGATCACCGAGTGAATATTTGATCCATCATAGGCTCAGTCTGGTGAATATCATGACATACACCTACTCATTCTGTACAGTGCGCTCCTAGCCAGCGAACCAGACAGAGAGCAAGCTCTATGGACAAGTCTCTGTATAGTGCATCAGTTATCAGTTGTGTGACAAACTATAAACAGAGTCACATAAATCACATGATATAAGGGGACGGGAATATAAATGTACAGACAATACAATAAGCTGCATGAAGCAGAGAGAAGCAGTGTCTTATCCCCAGATAATGACATCACATATACATATAATATTACCCTTATAGAGTCATAAAGTAAGGTGACGAAAAGCCCTATACAAACTACATATGTCATGCCAAACCCTATAGAAACATAAACTCCTGTACCTCCAGCATCTATAGCATTATAAAGCACAGAAATGCCTCTGTATATCCTGGCTCTCAGTGCTTCCAACCCCTACACAATCTACATATGTAATGTCAAACCCTATAGACTCATAACATCCTGCATTGCAAGTCCCTATAGAATCATAAACTCCTGTCCCAGCACCTATAAAATCACAATCTATAGTAATACCAGTCCCTATAGAATCATACATTTCTGTACCTCCATCCCCTATAGAATCACATATAATAATGCATGGTAATATCATCCCCTATATAATCACATACAATGCATAGTAATACCAGCCACTATATGATAACATACAATAATATAGGGTAATACAACCTATATAACCATATAATAATGCATGGTAAAACCAACCCCTATATGATCACATATAATAATATAGGGTAAAAACCATCCCTTATATAATCACACAATAATGCATAGTAATACCACCCCCTATATAATCACATATAATAATGCATGGTAATACAACCCCCTATATAATCACATAATAATGCATGGTAATACCACCCCTATATAATCACATATAATAATGCATAGACATGCCACCCCATTATAATCACATATATTAATATAGGGTAATACAACCCCCTATATAATCACATATAATAATGCATGGTCATACCACCCCCTATAGAATCACATATAATAATATAGGGTAATACCAGACTCTGTCTAACCATACCACTCTGCATTGCTCGTACAATGAGAACCAGTCTGCCAGTCCTTATAGTAACATAATGCCACCTGCTATATGCCATGACAACCCCTACATCACACTAGGGTCCCTATGTCACCCTTGCATTACTTGCCTCCTGTACATGCCAGTCCCTATACCACCATCCTCTACATGCCAGTCCCTATAGGATGCTAAAGTTCTGCCATGCCAGCACCTATATGATGGCACCGCTCTGCCAGGCAGCCTCCCTACACCACACACATCCAGTGTACCAGGACACGAGGCTGGCAGCAGGACCATGCAATGCATGCTACAGGGGAGATGGCATCGGCACAGGCCACCCCCTGGGTGCCACCCTGCACCCCCTTCTTACCATAGGCTCCTTGCCCTCTGCTGTGCCCGGGGACGAGGGACAGGAAGAGAATCCACAGCAGCTCCATCATTCAGCCGCATGCCAGCCCCGCTCCGCTCCGTGCGATGCCAGCGATGTCCCCCCGGTGCCAGCTGCCGGCGCCCCCCAGCCTCAGCATCCACAGAAGTGCTGCCAACTTGTGCCCCTGGTAAGTGAGTAAGGGGGGATCCGTCCAACAAGTGCCCCCCGTCGGCTCTGAAGCGCTACGCTCCACCTGCTGCTCTGCCCGGTGCGCTCCTAGGGGCTGCAAGGGTTAATCCAGAGCGACTCCCGGAGCAGAGACGGAGCGAAGCCGGAGCAGGTCCTGTGACACCTCCGTCTCCTCCGCTCCCCGCTCCTAGCACTTCATATGAACAGAGCGACGACCAATGGCAGCACCGGGAGGGAGGAGAGGGGGAGCTCAGCCCAAATACTGCCACCCCCAGGACCAATTACATAGGAGGGGAGGAGGGGGGGAGCTCAGCCCAAATACTGCCACCCCCAGGACCAACTACACAGAAGAGGGAGGGGGGAGCTCAGCCCAAATACTGCCACCCCCAGGACCAACTACACAGGAGAGGGAGGGGGGGAGAGGGGGAACTCAGCCCAAATACTGCCACC
>WWET01002406.1:65445-85704 GCA_011038615.1 Limnodynastes dumerilii
AAGAGGTGTAATAGAACATGAGGACATGTGTATAACCTGGAGGGTGACAGGTACAGGAGGGGACATTATATAAAGGAAGAGGAGTAATAGAACACGGGCACATGTGTATAACCTGGAGGGTGACAGTTACAGGAGGGGACATTATATAAAGGAAGAGGTGTAATAGAACATGAGGACGTGTATAAACTGGAGGGTATTAGATTCAGAGGAAATGTGTGGATAATGAGGTCAGTGAAAAGGTGATAGATAAGTGGAATATTCTCCCATCTGAGGGGGTAGAGGTAACACAGGAGAACAGTGTAAACATGCTTGGGAGACATAAGGATGTCCTAAATCCTAAATTAAATTGAAGGTAAATAGGGTTAAGGGTCAGTATAATTTTAAATACTGTATATAACTGGGTAGACTGGATGGGCCATGTGGCTCTTATCTGCCGTCACTTTCTGATTCTATGTTTCTATGTTGTATACTTTATACAATTAAGGTACAAACGTTAGGCGCATAACATATACACAATTTCTAGAAACAGTGCAGTCTCTTGATCAAATATTCAGTTTGACAGTGATTACCTTCTTCTTCTTATTAATACGCCAGTGGAGTAATAAGAAGGTAATCACTGTCGAACTGAATATTTGTTCAAGAGACTGTACTGTTTCTAGAAATTGTGTATATGTTATGCGCCTAACGTTTGTACCCTAATTGTATAATGTCTTGGTGGCAGTAGGTATTCTATTGCCCTGTTTAGTACCTAGATAGATGAGGGTTCTGTGTACAAGTGGGGCAGCAGACTGGGAGAAGCGCAGGTGAAGTGATTTTTTGGTTTTTGACTATAGTATGTTGTATACTTGTTGTTGCTGATTCTAGGCCTGGCTTTGAAGGTATTATTGTGAATGTGTAGATGTCCAGTGGGATAGGAGTAGCCATCTCCAAGGTTCAAGTCTAAAGGTTTTACTAAATTTCATTGTTAAAAATAAAATAGTGTTTTTGTGAATGTTGCCTCATAAATGTGACTGTCCCTATTATTGAGGGAACTCCATCAAAAGGGGCAAGAGTCAATGCTCCAGATGGGAGGATTCAGGTCCTTCCGGAGACAAAAAGGTGGTGACACAGTGAGAAACAGGAACGCGAGATACTGGAAATACTGGAGATACAGAAGATGCTGGGAATACTGATGATACTGGAGATACAGGAAATACTGGGGATACTAGGGATACATGAGATACTGGAGATATTGATTATACTGGAGATATAGGAGATACTAGGGATACTGGAAATACTGGGGACACAGGAGATACTTGAGATACTGGGGATATAGGAGATACTGGAGATATTGATGGTACTAGAGATACTGGGGATACAGGATATACTAGAGATACTGGAGATACTGAAAATACTGGGTATATAGGAGATACTGGAGATATTGATGATACTGGAGAATGAAATACTACCGGTGGGTGAAGGGTAACACTATAGAGAAGTGTAACCATGCTTAGGATAATCAAAAGACTATCAAAATCAATTGCGGGTCTATCGAGGAGCCATCTCCTGTATCTTAGATCTGACATTGGAGATTAATAACCAGGGAAGAAGAACCATGTCTAACTGATGGTCACTAAAGAACTATCCAGATGTCATGGTGTAAACAGAGCTCAGAGATAAAATTCCAAACCTCTCAACTCAATCATATTGCTTGTGACTATAGTTGCCATGGTAATAGCAGATTCAAGCAATCAAAAAATGGTTATATTAAGAATCACACCTTGAAATTGTGACATTATAATCAAAAGTTTTCATCCATTTTTCTGTTTTGTAATCTGTACTTTTACATTAAAGTTTTATTTTTGTGTCATTATTTTTTGATTTGGTGAAGGTCAGGTGTCCTGCAATGACCTCTTATGTTTCTCCGCTGCCTTTTTGGATTCTCTGACAGCCTGATATTTCCATCTGCTGCACTGAAAACGAAGGTTTTAAGCACTGAATGTATTTTTAGGAGTTTAGACAAAAGTTTTTTGTTTAGTTTTACGTGTCTGTAAAATGTAATGTTGTTATAAATTGAAAGTTCGCTTCTTTGTACTTGAAGTAGATCCGAAATGCACAACTAATGGACTTAAAAGCTTCTGTGCGCTCACCATTCCCTGAGAGCTCCAGAAAGGATTTTACCAACCTGTCCTCAGGTTCCTCCGGAAGACACGCGTTTCACAGGTTTGACGGCTGTATTAATCACATTAAACAGGAGTATTATAGAATGTCCACGGATGAGATTCCATGGGGACATCTGGAAAACATGAATGGCACAGAGGAACTTGAAAAAACCTTGTATATGAGAGAGATTCTTACTGGCAGAAGACAAGCTTTCGGATGTCCCTTTTTCATAAAAATCGCATTCAAATTGCGGTGAGACGCTGCAAATTAAATTTGAAGGGAAAATTCGCCCTTTGTAAATATACCCCCATGCACCTTGAGGATATAGGTTCATGATAATGATTCAGAGCCGTCCGGTTCCTAAGTCCTACGTAAATTGCATATATTAAGTTACTACGCCTGCGCAGTGTATCACTTCTTAAATACATATCCTCACTCATACCAAGATATATCCCAGCTCGTGCTCTTAGATCCTCACAGGACATACAGCTCTCCTCCACACTAAACAAATGCTCTGACTCCCGGTTACAGGACTTCTCCCGGACTTTACCCACTCTCTGGAATAACCTTCCTCACCCACTAAGACTATCCTCTACTCTCCAAACTTTCAAACACTCCCTCAAAACTCACCTCTTCAGACAAGCGTACTAAATTCTAGTGCAATAATCCAGTACTTACAGGAGGGGACCAGTAAAGCTCATGAGCTGACTGACCATTCTGCAGTCTTACACAGTAGAGCGCCTTTGTTGATGAATCCAGAGGTGATATAAATTCAACGCTTGGAGTGTTTTGACCACTGGACCTTCTCACCTCTCACTCCGGACTCTGTCTCTCTATAATTCAGAGCTGTTTGCATTTTGCAGTTGGTAGAAGTACATAAGATAGAACATATGGAACAATCAGGGAACAACCTGTTTGGAAATATGACACAAGACAATCTTCACGGTAACTTTATCCCAAATCCCACATTTTAGAAGCAAAACCGAATCTTTATAAGAGACTCTCTCCCTCTCCTCCAGAATGGCCCCAGATTGAGCTCTTTGTAGACAGTCTCACGCTGGGTGTGTGTAACCTCCACAAATAGAACTAAGCAATAATCCATTTATAATGCTTTGAGGTTGTATTTTCCAATCCTGATATCAGTGACTTTACCTCTGAGAATGGCGGATGGTCGGCCACGATATAGCTCGATAACGCGGCAATAATGTCTTCTGTATCGCTTACATCTGGTGAGAAGGATCCAGACATGGCGGACACTGCGCAATTAGAGCTGAGAGGGGGACTTCCTGGTGCAGCCAAGATGAAAGAGGTTCGTTATTTGTCATCTGTAAATACAAGCAAATTATTTCACCTGCACGAAAAAAAAATTATATATATATATATAAGTAATTTACCAACACCGAATCCAATGGACAAATTTCCTTTGTCTTTAGACTGAAGAAAACCAGCTGACCTGTGTCTATGTGCGCTATGTACGTATGGCGGCTGTGAAGTGGAACTGTGCATGTAATTATTCCACATCTGAGCGCAACCGTCTAGTGCAGAATCCAGTCTCTTCAGCATTCCACATGCATCTCTTAAGGTAGGGTCCTGGGCTCAAAAATCTATTCTGCCCACAGGAATGACGGAGGAGGGCCCACACTGCCATGCTTAGAGTTTAGGATAGCAAATCCTCCTGTACGGAGACAAAGATACGGAATAATGACTTGATCCAGAACTCTGGAAGACCACATGGAAGAGGGGCCTGTGACTCTTCTCTCTAACGCAGAGTTCTTATGTAACTCCCAACGCAGATCCCTCCGCCCCCTCACCCTCATCTACATACTAACCGCGCCCCCCTTGCCTGTTGAACAAGTGTACTATGGCGCACATGCACCATTTTAACGCTTGGGGAGTGTCACAACCCTGACATCACCTGAGGCTATTGTGCCTTATCTGAGACACAAGGGGTTAATCACAGCAACCACCTGGTCTGTTCTACAATGACTTATGCCCCTTATCCCCCATATATGACCTGTTACTAATGAGCTGCCACCACCAATCACAGGAGGTCTCAGGTTCTCCTCTGCACCAGTCTAACACACTCTATCAGAATTATAATAACCTCAGAATGATCTCTTCTGTTACCATTAAGTAGCGTTTAATAACCGAGCTGTTCTGACCCGTGAATCCGTAAGAACACAGAGACATGAACTTATTCATTGATATGTAATATGTAGACATAGGATTATATGCATTTGCATGTTTGCATATGCAAATGTACTTTTTCATTGACAGTGCTTATTTCAGTAGTTAAATGTGTTAGGCGTGTTGTATTACGCGGGAACGGTGGCGGGCCGCAGCCAGTGACGTGCACCCCACACGCACTCAGCCAGCGCACTGAACCCGATCTGCTGGCTCGCACTAGGCGAAAGCGTTGGCGGGATCCAACGCAGATCCCTCCGCCCCCTCACCCTCATCTACATACTAACCGCGCCCCCCTTGCCTGTTGAACAAGTGTACTGTGGCGCACATGCACCATATTAACGCCTAGGGAGTTTCACAACCCTGACATCACCTAAAGCTTTTGTGTCTTATCTGAGACACAAGGGGTTAATCACAGCAACCACCTGGACTGTTCTACAATGACTTATGCCCCTTATCCCCCATATATGACCTGTTACTAATGAGCTGCCACCACCAATCCCAGGAGGTCTCAGGTTCTCCCCTGCACCAGTCTAACACACTCTATCAGAATTATAATAACCTCAGAATGATCTCTTCTGGTACTATTAAGTAGCGTTTAATAACCGAGCTGATCTGACCCGTGAATCCGTAAGAACACAGAGACATGAACTTATTCGATGTCTAGTAATATGATAGGAATCACAATGCTTATTTACAAAAGAATAATACAATGGACATACATGCAAAACAGTTTCTTATAAAATAAAAACTGGGAAAACACAGAAAGACTAAAATCTTCCCTGTCTGGGATTATACTTATAGGGAACAATGCCTTCCTTCAAAGATCCCATGAAGTGAACAAAGTAATGTGTCTGGACTACACTTTTTAAAGGGAAAAACTGCTCCTCTCCAACAGCCCCCACCTTTGTGACAAGTGACAGGTTTGTTTCTGGAGAGACTTTTCCTCAGAGATCTGGCTTTTATGACTCCAGCACAATATCCTGATCCATTTACAACAGGAGCCATAACCTGACAGTGTCACGGCTATGGGGTTTTTGGAATCTGTCACGGGTACCAGGGGAAGAAATAGACGAGCTGGTTTGTAGTGGAAGCTTGCAGGTTTAATGTAAGGTTTGCTCATGAAAGTACATAGGTAAAGTAATAACAATCTTGGCAGGACTATGCCGGACTGGAACAGGTAGACAAGAGAGTTCAATAGACAGACTGGGCAGGACCGGACTATGCCGGACTGGAACAGGTAGACAAGAGAGTTCAATAGACAGGTTTGGCAGGACCGGACTATGCCGGACTGAAACAGGTAGGCAAGACAGTTCAATAAGCAGGCTTGGCCGGGCCGGACTATGCTGGACTGGAACAGGTACGCAAGACAGTTCAGGCTTACCAGACTAACTAGTGTAGAGCTTAAGCAGAAAGCAAGGTTGCGGAGCTGGAGTTGTAAGGTAAGCTGGAACCGGAGCTGGATTGCAAGGTAAGCTGGAACTGGAGCTGGATTGCAAGGTAAACTGGAACCGGAGCTAGATTGCAAGGTAAGCTAGGAACCGGAGCTGGATTGGAAGGTAAACTGGAACCGGATTTGCAAGGTAAGAGTCAGGATCAGGATCAGCCAGGCACCTAGAATGGAGGAGTTGTTCTGGCACTTAGGGATTAGTGCACAGGGTTTAAATAGCCCGCCCAGTGCACAGATTGGCTGGAGGGATCATGTTTGCTGCAGAGGGGTATCTGAGTGGCTGCTGGGAATCACATGACAGGAGGCAAGATGGCGATGCCCATGCACCAGAAGATAGTGGTGCAGATGCCTAATCCCAGACACTATGCTGCAATGGAGACTGTGCAGGAGGCTGCCACTATTGGGAGCGGCACCTCTGGAGGGCTGGAGAGCGGGCATGACGTGGGAGAGCAGCTGACAGACGGCTCCTGGTCAGGTAAGTGCGGCAGCATCTGCCGCCGAGCATGGTAGACAGGAGCCATAACTCGTTCTGCTCTACTACCTTCAAGCTACTGCCATAAACCAAAACCAGATCCCGGCCAAATGAAGGTCACACTATATCCTGATATTCATTTATACACAAAATATTAGACTATATCCTGACAGGGAGACTTACGCTATCAGCTTATATAAGTCCCCTAATTCTGAGTCAGCCCCTATGCCCTTAAGTCTGGGGACTATTTGTCAGTGCTAATGCTGTTCATTGATGCCTCCATCATGGAGGGGATTGTGAATGGAAAGCGCTGGGATGAAGGTTGAGCTCAGTGATTCCCCTGACGTTATCCTTAGCGTTTCACAGTCACATCAGACAAGATACATACGAAAAGGCAGACGCGGTCACTAGACTTTTATCACGATGTTCGTTACTGACCTATATGGGCGAGATTGGTTGCAGTGCTGTCCCGTGAAGACTGCACCAGACAGGTGATTGCACTCAGGTAGACAGAGGCCTGTGTGTGTGTGTGTGTACATATATATATATCGCTGCAGGGTTATTATATCTCTGAATTAATGGATGCCAGGTAAAGAGACCAGCGCTGTCAGTGATCTGATGTCTACATTATGTTGTTAATTGTTCATTATTTAAAACTCAACAGGAGTTAATCATCTCTAAGTAACTCAATATGGCAGGAACATATCTGTGTACGGCTGACACTCCGTCTATACAGAGCGTTTATCCTGAGCTCTGCATGTGTGGATACGTTTTATATGACCCTCAGGTGCTAATATTATGTGTTTGCCGTGTAGAAGGAAGAACACACATAAACACGGGAAGAACATGCAAGGCCTGATCCAGACTGTGACACCAGAAGAAGACATCATGGGCCCAGACCAAGGGGGAGCTCACGCCAGCGGACGTGACGATTCTCACGGCCCATTCAGGTCAGTGCGCAACTCGAGGCTTGCATTCTGAGGGGCGTGTTAAGGGCGGGAGGGGGGTGGAGTCAATGTACAGTAAGGGCGTGGCAAGACATAACAAAGAACTGTTTACGGTAATACACATCACACATGATACATATGAATCACAATCCTGATTTTGTTTTTCTAATTTGAAATCCAAGGTGTGAAAACACGAGACACGAGGGTTATATCTATGTAATGAGAGTTCAGCTGTTTATCTGCATTTTGCTGCAACATTTAAAACACCAATTATCTCAAAGGCAAATAAACAATGGTTTTCAGTCTCAGCCTTTATTACATACTGTGCTAAAGGGAGAGGATGGATCACCCATAAATGATCCAGCCACTGGTCAGTCCCTCCATATTATTGTAACAATGGGTTGGATCCAGATCTCCATCTGGTACGGACTGAGCTTGCCCCATGTTACTCAATGGATCACCTAGTGTATGGAACTAATCCAGGGGGCGGGGATAGGCATGCAGAACATTTAAAACACCAATTATCTCAAAGGCAAATAAACAATGGTTTTCAGTCTCAGCCTTTATTACATACTGTGCTAAAGGGAGAGGATGGACCGCCCATAAATGATCCAGCCGCTGGTCAGTCCCTCCATATTATTGTAACAATGGGTTGGATCCAGATCTCCATCTGGTACAGACTGAGCTTGCCCCATGTTACTCAATGGATCACCTAGTGTATGGAACTAATCCAGGGGGCAGGGATAGGCATGCAGATGAGGATGAGGGGGCAGGGATAGGCATGCAGATGAGGATGAGGGCGTAGATAGGCATGCAGATGAGGGGGCGGGCATAGGCATGCAGATGAGGAGGCGGGTATAGGCATGCAGATGAGGATGTGGGGGCGGGGGTAGGCATGCAGATGAGGACGAGGGCGGAGATAGGCATGCAGATGAGGGTGAGGGGCAGGGATAGGAATACAGATGAAAGTGAGGGGGCGAGGATAGGTATGCAGATGAGGGTGAGGGCGGGGATAGGCATGCAGATGAGGGTGAGGGGGTGGCGGTTCATTCCTCTCTCACGTGGATTTACAGACCTCCAGCGTCATTATTTTTCCTTCCATTATTCTGTATCTATGGTTTAGTGGCTGAATTCCAGTACAGTGCTGACTACTGAGCACCCTCTGTATAATCCAGACTTTTACACCGTCCACATTGTAAGTGAGAATGACGCATAAGACAGATGGTAGGGGGTCAAGCAAGGAATCCATCAGGGGAGTCCCCATATAGAAAATACACATCTAGAAAAGCCTATTTTGACATCTTTCATTCTGGTAACCTATTTCATCAGAATGATTCCTATTTACGATGGTCGTAAGCGTAAAAACGGCCATTAGGTACTTACTGCGCATGCCCGGGCCAGATGTTACGCTCAGAAATTCTGAGCGTATGGACCTTGAGCGTACCACCTTCGTAACTACGAGCGAGGGGGCGTGCCTGCCATACGATTTTCGTAAATACTCACCGAGGGCGGGGTGATGCATTTAAATCGTACGGTATGTGCGTGCTAAATGTCGTAACTACGCAAGGAGCTTACAGATGCCCGCGGTTCCGATCAGAAAAGTTAGGGTAGGTTTTGTTTGGCGTAAAATGGCAAGAGTAAGTACGAACCAGGGGAGTGCATCGTAGGTACGCTGGTGTAAATACGCTACGCACATGAGCGTTTCATGAACGTAGGTCTGGATCAGGCCCAATGTTAGTAACCGGATAAAGGGAAGATTACAGAAAACGGAAACATTTTTGCATATTTTTTACATGGCTGAAGGATTGAATCAGCTCCTTGTGATCCCTCCGTGTTGTACCCGATGAGTCTCAATAAACCCCTGGCTTGTTCCTTTTTGCTGCACCGTGCGCTCCCAGCATCTACCTTTAAATGTCAGCTTCATGTTCATCTATTTTTTCCTCTGTCCAACCTGGGCTCATATCATTTTATTTTTAAATGCATCATTTCTGCCCCCATTCCGAGCACACTACTTTGCATTTAAAGTGACTAATAGGTTGATATGTAATTTCTCCATTTCAGAGAATGCTATATCTCCTCGCAGATACCTGAATGGCTTGAGGATGGAGAGAGAGGGGGGGGAGGCAGAGAGAGAGAGAGAGAGAGAGAAGGAACGACTTCAATTTATGCCCCGGCAGAGAGAATGATACCGAGTGTGAAAGAATAACATCGTCTCTCTGCTAGGAAATGTCAGTAAGTCTACAGACGTGACGGGTGGGGGCCCTGCACCCTCACAGATCACTGCACCCCAATCTTACTGGTCATGTTCCACAGGTCTCATGTAACATATGTGTCAGTTACACGCGTCGCTAACAGAAATGGCCAAGAATATTAACTAACAAAAAACATTTATATGCAAAATTCTCCCAGGTAAAATATCTTCTCCTGTACTTTCTTCACAGACCTTCTCTCATTTCTCTATCAGAAGGAAGGTTCGTTCCAGTGTTTTGTGTTTCTAAATTATCGAACGCAAGAAGTTTGTATCTGAGACGCCTTAATAAAGATTGTCCTGAGGGATTAATTAGGGAGCCATCGTTTGTGGGAATCAGAGGAATTATGTATCGGGGGCTGACAAATTTTCTTTCGTACTTTCCTTGTTAATTAAAGCCTGCAGGACTCATAATTTATCACCGTAAGTCGCTATTACAATGCAAAGCGTGGCAATAAGGTGTCCCTACCGGCTGGGAAGGCGAGCGGTTGAAATCATCGGCCAAACGGTCCTTCTCCAGATCGGTGGCTGTTTTATAGCGGACCTTATTAATGAACGACAGGAGATTGGCTCTAAACCCACTTTCAGACACCTGCATCTGATGTAAACATAATATCACGGCACAAGATGTATGTAACGGCGCAGTTGACGATTTCTTGGTCCTCCCTTATGAGGAAGACGGCAGCGTTGGGGACGGGGCTTGGGGAAATTATTTATGCAAATCATGCCTAAATGGGAGTTGGGTGTAAAATATACAGCCGTCATGATACTGTTGTCTGGATCACCTTCAAAATGGTGATTTCCAGAAGTGCAAAAAATTTCCATAAGAGAATATAAAATCACACATATGTAATAAGCTAAATGTTACTTTGTGTCTGTGCAGATTACCCAGCCTGTGTTTGTAGATTACCCCAGCCTGTCTGTGTAGATTACCTCGATCTGTCTTTGTAGATTACTCCCCGGCCTGTGTAGATTACTCTGGCCTGTCTGTGTAGATTACTCTGGCCTGTCTGTGTAGATTACTCTGGCCTGTCTGTGTGCCATAAGAGAAAATCACACATATGTAATAAGCTAAATGTTACTTTGTGTCTGTGCAGATTACCCAGCCTGTGTTTGTAGATTACCCCAGCCTGTCTGTGTAGATTACCTCGATCTGTCTTTGTAGATTACTCCCCGGCCTGGCCTGTGTACTCTGGCCTGTCTGTGTAGATTACTCTGGCCTGTCTGTGTAGATTACCCCGGCCTGTCTGTGTAGATTACCTCGGCCTGTCTGTGTAGATTACCCTGATCTGTCATTGTAGATTACTCCCCGGCATGTCTGTGTAGATTACCCTGGCCTGTCTGTGTAGATTACCCGGCCTGTCTGTGTAGATTACCCTGATCTGTCTGTGTAGATTACCCGGCCTGTCTGTGTAGATTACCCTGATCTGTCTGTGTAGATTACCCAGCCTGTCTGTGTACTTTCCTTGTTAATTAAAGCCTGTAGGACTCATAATTTATCACCGTAAATCGCTATTACAATGCAAAGCGCGGCAATAAGGTGTCCCTACCGGCTGGGAAATCGAGCGGCTGAAATGATCGGCCAAACGGTCCTTCTCCAGAGGTCTGCGGCCAATCGGTGGCTTTTATATAGCGGACCTCATTAATGAACGACATGAGATGGGCTCTAAACCCGCTTTCAGACACCTGCATCTGATGTAAACATAGTATCACGACACCAGATGAATATAACGACGCAGTTGACGATTACCCCGATCTGTCTTTGTAAAATTAACCCGATCTATTTTTGTAGATTACCCCGGCCTGTCTGTGTAGATTAACTCGGCCTGTCTGTGTAGATTACCCGGCCTGTCTGTGTAGATTACCCTGATCTGTCTGTGTAGATTACCCGGCCTGTCTGTGTAGATTACCCTGATCTGTCTGTGTAGATTACCCAGCCTGTCTGTGTACTTTCCTTGTTAATTAAAGCCTGTAGGACTCATAATTTATCACCGTAAATCGCTATTACAATGCAAAGCGCGGCAATAAGGTGTCCCTACCGGCTGGGAAATCGAGCGGCTGAAATGATCGGCCAAACGGTCCTTCTCCAGAGGTCTGCGGCCAATCGGTGGCTTTTATATAGCGGACCTCATTAATGAACGACATGAGATGGGCTCTAAACCCGCTTTCAGACACCTGCATCTGATGTAAACATAGTATCACGACACCAGATGAATATAACGACGCAGTTGACGATTACCCCGATCTGTCTTTGTAAAATTAACCCGATCTATTTTTGTAGATTACCCCGGCCTGTCTGTGTAGATTACCCCGATCTGTCTGTGAAGATTACCCCAGCCTGTCTGTGTAGATTACCCGGCCTGTCTGTGTAAATTACCCCGATCTATCTGTGTAGATTACCCCGGCCTGTCTGTGTAGATTACCCCGATCTGTCTGTGAAGATTACCCCGATCTATCTGTGTAGATTACCCCGGCCTGTCTGTGTAGATTACCCCGATCTGTCTGTGAAGATTACCCCGGTTTCTCTGTGGAAATTACCCCGGCCTGTCTGTGTAGATTACCCCGATCTGTCTGTGTAGATTACCCCGGCCTGTCTGTGTAGATTACCCCGATCTGTCTGTGAAGATTACCCCAGCCTGTCTGTGTAGATTACCCGGCCTGTCTGTGTAGATTACGTGGCCTCTCTGTGTAGATTATCATTCCGTAGCCCACCCACCCGGTGTATTTTATATGAATGATGACAGGACCCATCCCCCGTGCTGAGAGGAGATCTTATGTACATAGCGTACGTAAGTGTAGTGGGAGGCCTGGAGATCTGCAGTGTGTGCGGGCCTATTTTCAGACAGAGGCCTGGGACTGTAGAGGGCCATTAGGCCCTGCTCCTACGGTTATTAGTTGTGGATCTGGTCCTTTGCTTTTGCTTTGGACATGTGTGGGATCAGCAGCTGGCAGCGGGTGTTCCGCCACAGAAGATATTTGGGAGCCCTAAGGGTGCCTCTAAATGTGTCAGCCCTCAATATATAAACACAGGTCTATGAGCCAATGTTTGTTAGGACATCTCGCAGAAGAGCCTTGGAAGTGCCCAGTGGCTGATCTAATATTTATAGGGGTGTAAGTGATATTTCTACATTTTATGTCACAGACAGACAGAGGATAGTTACCAGTTACAAGCCGTATATTACCCATCATGCAACTGTTTGAATTATCCTATAAACTGATTTCAGCATCTTCCATTGTGTGTGACTGGCGATATACGGAGACAGAGGAGCGTGACGCGGGACCTAGAGGATAGAAGATGTCCTGAGACTGAAGAGGAGACTTGGTGACAGTGACACTGCACTGTACCAGCGCTCCAGGCTCTCTGGCACATAGCTACGCCTCTGACTGTGTACACGGTGCTCGCCAGCTGCTCAGACATATGTACCGCAGATTGGGATGAGGATATGCTTTTCTTCATCCTACATTGAGCTTTAGCGGTTCACCTATTATTATTATTATTTTTATTATTATTAGTATTATTATTATTAGTATCAATGGGCTGGATTCACAACCTCATGAGTAGTAACTATTTTATGCTATATACGTAGTGTTTTGTTACGTGGATTGCGTACATGCGGTCTTTAAAGACCACATGTACATAATCTACGTAACGAAACGCTACGCATATAGCGTAAAATAGTTACTACGTATGCGTAGTAGCTAGATTTGGAAAACGTATGGAGACGTATGTAAAAAAAAACGAGGTTGTGAATCCAGCCCAATATTGGGCCAGATCCAGAACTACGCATTTCCGCGAATTTACGTGTGGCGGAGACGTAAATTCGCAGATTTGAACGCACTGCGCATGCGCACCACAGAAAATACGCACATTCACGTAGCGTATTTTACAACGTATGGGTGATTCACGTATGTCACACGTAAATACTTACGTGTGGGCGTGACAAATTTACGTTAGTGAACAATACGTGCGTTTTACGTGAAGTAGGCGGGGGGTGGTATTTAAAGTGTACAGTATGGGCGTGCTAAGCTGCGTACGTTTGCGTAGTCAGTACGTCCGTTAGCGGACGTATGCTGTTACGTTAGGAAAAGTTAAGGTAGGGTTTGGGTCGCGTAATTTGACAAAATACGTCCGTGCAAGGGGTGTGCCATGGGAAGTGTAGCGAACTTACGTGTACGAAAATACGCACCGCGATTATACGTACGGCACACGTAGTTCTGGATCTACCCCATTATTATTAATAATGCTTATTTATATAGCGCCAAAAATTGTCCTCAGTTCTTTACAAAGAACATTAAACATTCACATCAGTCCCTGCCCCTATTGGATCTACATACACACACACACTTTGGTTAATTTTGGTTAGCAGCAATGTTGGAGGAAACCCACACAGACACAGGGAGAACATACACACTCCACACAGATAAGGCCTAGTCCAGGATTCAAACTCATGACCTCAGCGCTATGAAACGCAACGCTACTCACTGAGCCACCGTGCTGCCTATGATGTATTTCCATAATTTACCATCATCTATTGGCTTTACGCATTTTTCTGCACCTGGTAAAAGCGTAACATAACGTGTGATGGCTGTGTCCGCCGTTGGCGCTGACCGCCCGTAAGCTGAAGGAATCGTGTTGGCAGCGGGGTTACAAACTGTATTACATTCATTAAATGTGATTGATCCTCGCCTGAAACAGATGCTGTATGTGATCTGATTTGTGAAACTTCAGCATAGAAAACAAGGGCAAAATATAGACCCGCACAAGCATTTAATGTGCTATCATTTGGCTTGCAAAGCAGCCTCGAGTCCCTGCGGGAACATTAGTGTATCGACCCGCTGGAGAAAGGTATAGCCCTATGTCACACAGCCTCCTATAGAATGGCCGGACAGCACAGGCTGGAGAGCGTGTACAAAGGAGATCTCAGCTCACGGCGCCCCCAGGAGACGCTAAATCACTCCATCTCCTGAGAAAGAGAGAAAAGAAACACATTGCATCTGCATAAAGAGAGTTCATCTCACCGGCTCTAACCCAGGCCCAGCCGCAGTCACTGTACCTGCAGCAACGGCAGCGCATACAACACGACACGCAAAGGCAGCGCATACAACACGACAGGCAGAGGCAGCGCATACAACACGACAGGCAAAGGCAGCGCATACAACACGACACGCAAAGGCAGCATACATACAACATGACATGTAAAGGCAGCACATACAACACGACACGCACAGGGAGCACATATACAACACGACACACACACAGGGAGCGCACGTACAACACGACATGCAAAGGCAGCATACATACAATACAACACGCAAAGGCAGCATACATACAACATGACACACAGGGAGCACACATACAACACGGCACACAAACATGCAACACGACACATATAGGGTCTATGACCTATGTTTCTGTGTCTATAACCTATATTTCAGTGTCTATAACCTATGTTTCTGTGTCTGTAACCTATTTTTTAGGGTCTATAAACTAGGTTTCAGTGTCTATAGTATATGTTTTTGCATCTATAGCCTATGTTTTTGCATCTATAGCCTATGTTTTAGCATCTATAGCCTATGTTTTTGCATCTATAGCCTATGTTTTCGGGTATGTTGGATTGGACTGACTAAGCTGGAGTTCCTTACATTGTCCGGTGAGCTTTGGAGTAATATTTCCTGTGGTCGTACATTTTCCTAATTGTCAGCCGAATATACTGGTAAATTCAGACATTTTCCCTTTCCTCTGGAATGGCGCTCCGGCCGCAGTGTAAGGCGAGCGATCCATCTCGTGTCCGCGTTCTCCTGTAACACAATAACAGAAATAACAGGAACAAATAGCTTCAAAGTAGCCGGTAAATTATGACATAGCGACAGAACATTTTACGCCAGGAACAAAACTACAAAGATATTTCCAAGTATAAAAGTTAATAACAAATAATAACCAAAGCAGAAAAGCCATAATTCACCGGGACAGGGGCGTAAAACATAAAGAAAAGCTTCTGTGAGATGTTTGCGCTCGGTGTCGAGAGAAGGAGACACAGAAAACACAAAGAGGGAATAAAGGGAAGCACAGACATTGCTGCCAGGACTTTCCTGTTCTCCCAAAACTATCACTGCACTAGAGCGTATTGCACTACAATTCCCAGCATGCCCTGCCTGTCTGGATGGGCAGTATGTCTACAAACAAAATATAAGGACTGCACCAGTTAGGTTAATAAAAGGTAGATATTAGACACTCCTAATATTGGGAGGTGGTACCATAAAAGTTCACTTAGGAGTGCCATAGGTCTACCTTATCTTACCGAGCCGTATTCAGAGATCCGTTTCTAACGAAAGTTACGTGCGTATTCTTAGGATTGGATCGATTTTGCACCAACTGCGCAGTAATAGTGATACGCCGTCTACGTTGAAGTTAAGGTCGGAAATGGCTAAGGGACGGACTTGTGAATCGGGCGGAGACTAATGCGACCCTAAGTGCGGCGGAAATATAAGGACCAAAGGATTTGCATAGAAATGGGCGGGGGGAGGCATTGAGATGAGGGAAAGTGAGAGGCATTGAGATGAGGGAAAGTAGGCACGCTTACAGAGTTAGGGCCGGTAATATACGCAACTAATACACATAAGGCCGGAAGTGAGTGCGGCCAGATAGCGCAAGTCAATGCAGGTGGAAGTTTAGGTCCGGCCGGAGGTTGCGAGGGGAGTGACAGTTTTTTCTGGTTGGTGTAACCTGCTCCGACTTGCCACTTAGTTGCGTATACTTCGATCGCTGACGGAAGTCTGAATACGGTCCACCGTGCTTAGTTTACTTCTTAAGAAGGAAACTACACATGGACATTGCCTCTTCCCGCCTCCCAGACCCCCACACTTCTGCCTAAACACTCCCCGAGACGGCATTAGGCCGCCTCCTTCTTACTAAACTACTCAGTGAGGTCTTTAAAGACGGCACGGGGGCAATCTACACCTAACTGGTAGGTAGATTGTGTAAATGACCCGATACGCATGTGCAGTAGGACATATCGGGACACTCCACACTGAAGAAGCTGGAGCTTCTTCAGTGTGAATCAGGTTCATAGTCATGACTCAAAAGAGAACTATTATATGGTGCACAATCAATCTCCCATAATAACCACAATCAATGCCACATAAACCACATTATGAATAAAAAGTCATCTTTATTGTCACATATAAAAAATTCTAAATAAGCTAAATATATTCACATATAAATGATGGATCTTTAATAAAAATATTGTGCCACACAGATGTAAAAAACCCATAAAATTAGCAGGAGAAGGCTGTCCCTATATGAACTGTTAGCGGCCTTGCGACCAGGGCTTCACCTATTCCTAGGCAGTAACTCACCTTCCCTGCTCTACAACATTCAGATCAAGATGAAACGTTGCGATCGGTCATACAGGTTGTGGGCAAAACCTCTGGTGCACTCGGAGATAAGCCTTCAGAATCTCAGGATTCCAACGCGCGTTTCGCTGGTACTAGGCCCTATCCAGGTGGGACTGATAGCCTAAAATAGTTCTCGGTGCTATACATACATACATACATACATACATACATACACTCATACATGGAGCTATACATACACACACTCATACATGGAGCTATACATACACACACTCATACATGGAGCTATACATACATACATACATACATACATATATACATGGAGCTAAACATACACACACTCATACATGGAGCTATAAATACACACACTCATACATGGAGCTATACATACATACACTCATACACGGAGCTATACATACATACACTCATACATGGAGCTATAAATATATACATGACTATGACACTCATATCATGCATACAAGAGAATAATGACAGGGACCACAGTATGGCTTTTAAAAATGGGGGCATAGATTTATTGATTGAATAATTAGTGGACTAGAAATTATGACGTAATAAGGTGATAGCCGGTGGGGAGTTAGATAGCTATGCAAATAATAACAGAGGATAGGAACCCATTGTCCTCAGCACTCTGGAGGTAATGGTCAACGTAAGATCTCAACCCCTGTCATAAAAGCACACACAGTGGCAGTTTATTAGTCTTGCAATATTATTTTGAAAGTAATATTAGAAACAACTGTTTCCTTGCAGATTTACGCCTGGCAGAGACATAAAAACACGATTTGGTATGTACTGAGCATGCGCAGGTCAGATGATACGCTACGTAACGTAACTCTGAGCATAAGGGTTTTTCACGTATCAGCTGCGTAAATACGTTCGAGGGGGTGTACCAGCCTTACGCCACCCGAAATTACGCTTCAAAGGCGGGTCTTGGCATTTAAATAGTACAGTATGGGCGTGTTTAACTACGGGCAGCCTATACGTGTGTGAGTGGATCAGAGTGGTTACGCTGCCAAAAGTTAAGGTAGGGTTCAGAAAGCGGAAAGCGGACAAAATATGTACATGCAAGGGGAGAGTATAGAAGGTGCATTCGCGTAAATACGCTACGCTAGTAAACGGATTGCAAGCAGAGTTCTGGATCTACCCCAATGTCTGTAAGGTATGTGTCCCTAAGATATATAGTTTGTATTGTGTTGAAGTTTTTAGGATGAAATGGGAATTGTATAGTGGAGACTAGGATGCTGTCTGTATTGTATAATGAAGACTAGGATGCTGCCTGTATTGTATAGTAGCGGCTATGATTTGCTTTCTTTTATTGTGGTTACCAGATTGTGTTTTATGATACTTACATGGATACTATACTCTAGTAACTATAATGATAACTTGTTAAACAGGTAGGCGCAAATTTAAAGTTTGCAGGGGGTCGCCAAACACCCTAGCACCGGCCCTGACAGCAATATTTATTTACATAGGAGGTCTATAGTATAATCGAGGAACCCCTACATACACATACAGACACAGGTTTCATATATTCTGTATGTGTACACTGGGATTATGTGTATATTTCTCACCTCTGATGCGGATAGATTGTATTATTTACTGAAAATCTCCTTTATTGAACATCATATAAGTTCAGTTATCACTGCAGATCCTACAGCCCAATCGTCTATTCCCTGGTCAGTAACATTTTATTTTCTGGCCTCTTAATGTAAGAAATTTCTGGAAAATGCTGTCACTCATTCCCTGCCTAAAGTATGTTTAACATTCATCCAAAATATAACCCTAAATCCCATCCTCCATACCGTGCTAAATCGCGTCCTACATCTCATCCTATATCACATCCAACATCCCTTCCTACATCTCGTCTAACATCCTGTCCTACATCCCATCCTCCATCCCATGCTACATCGCGTCCTACATCCCATACTACATTGTGTCCTACATCCCATCCTCCATCCCATGCTACATCGCATCCTATCCTCCATTCCATACTACATCGCATCCTGCATCTCATCCTATATCCCACCCAACATCCCGTCCTACATCCCGTACTACACCGCGTCCTACATCCCGTACTACATCGCGTCCTACATCCCGTACTACATCCCATCCTGCATCTCATCCTATATCCCATCCAACTTTCCATCCAGCATCCCGTCCAATATCCCGCCCAACATCCCGTACAGTGTTTCTCAACCTCGGTGGTTCTTTAAAGAAACCTAGAAAATATGGACTGTTAGGGATCCCTAAGGACCGAGGTTGAGAAACACTGCCGTACTACATCATGTACTGCATCTCATCCTATATCCCATCCTCCATCCCGTCTAACATCACAACCTATATCATGCCCAAAAGTCCCTTCCTCAGCCCCTCATTAGAAGGGTATTTATTTATTTGAGGTGACAATAGGAGGCTTCTCTGCTCATCGCCTCTGCAGTTCAGCCTGTGTTGATACTGATGTATGACTGATATAGATTTCTCTTCTGCTAATAATTATAATTATCTTTGTAACAAAACAACACAAGTTTAGTCACAATGCATGAAAGATATATGTGCACTGATGATCTCACTCTCTAACATTCATAATGATTGTGTTCTGGCCCCACCCCCTCTTGTTAGTTCCCATGGATAAATAGAAGCTTATGTGCTGAATTGCTCTGTGCTGCACTCCACCTTGTAAAGGAGAAACGGATACGTTTGGGTTAGCGGCTTGTGGGGAACAGCTACATAAATCGCAGATCGTATGGCACAGTGCTGTGTCCTTTAGCTGCGGGTGACATTGAGACACATTATGCCGCTTCCACATCTCCAAAGCATCTTTAAATAGAAAGAGCTGATTAATAATTACAAGCTGTGTCTATTAATTGCTTATTACTCAGAATGTGCATTAATAAAGCACATCATTAAACAATAGCTGCTGCTCATTGATTTTCTGCTGAATGGTGAAGGGGACAAGAGGTTGGAGTCAGGATTCACAGAAATAACCATTCCTCTTATCTCTCTCTGCTGTAGACTGTAAGCTCTTAAGTCTAGAGTCTTCTGTGTTGCAGTTTCATTCATTGGGATAGATCCAGAACTACGTTTGCCGTACGTTTACTCGCGTAGCACATTTTCGTGTGCGTACCTTCTATACACTCCCCTAGGCACACCCCTTGAACGTACGTATTTTGTCAAGATCCGCTTTCCAAACCCTACCTTAACTTTTGCCAACGTAACCGCAGTGATCCGCACACGTACGTATGGGCAACATGAATTTACACAGCTAAGCACGCCCATACTGTACACTTTCACTTTAAATCCCCCGCCTACTTAACGTATTTCAGACGTAATTTGGACTAACGTAAAATTGGCACGCCCACACGTAAGTATTTACGTGACGTGACAGTGAATGGCCCATACGTTCACAATTACGCTACGTTACTGAGCGTGTTTTCTATGGTGCGCA
>WWET01002406.1:101821-113103 GCA_011038615.1 Limnodynastes dumerilii
TTGTCCCTGTTTTGTTGTGGAGGAGTGTGTGTGTTCTCCCTGTGTCTGTGTGGAGGGTGTATGTTCTGCCTGTGTCTGTGTGGAGTGTGTATGTTCTGCCTGTGTCTGTGTGGAGTGTGTATGTTCTGCCTGTGTCTGTGTGGAGTGTGTATGTTCTGCCTGTGTCTGTGTGGAGTGTGTATGTTCTGCCTGTGTCTGTGTGGAGTGTGTATGTTCTGCCTGTGTCTGTGTGGAGTGTGTATGTTCTCCCTGTGTCTGTGTGGAGTGTGTATGTTCTGCCTGTGTCTGTGTGGAGTGTGTATGTTCTCCCTGTGTCTGTGTGGAGTGTGTATGTTCTGCCTGTGTCTGTGTGGAGTGTGTATGTTTTCCCTGTGTCTGTATGGAAGTTCTCCCTGTGTCTGTGTGGAGTGTGTATGTTCTGCCTGTGTCTGTGTGGAGTGTGTATGTTTTCCCTGTGTCTGTATGGAATGTGTATGTTCTCCCTGTGTCTGTGTGGAGTGTGTATGTTCTGCCTGTGTCTGTGTGGAGTGTGTATGTTCTCTCTGTGTCTGTGTGGAGTGTGTATGTTCTCCCTGTGTCTGTGTTGGTTTCCTCCGGGATCTCCAGTTTCCTCCCACACTAAAAAAACATGCTGGTAGATTAGTTGGCTGCTGAATAAATTAACCCTAATGTCTGTGTGTGTGTACATGGTGTGTGTATGTGTACACATGGTGTATGTGCGTGTGTGTACATGGTGTGTGTGTATGTGTACATGGTGTGTGTGTGTACATGGTGTGTGTGTATGTGTACATGGTGTGTGTGTGTCTGTGTTAGGGACCTTAGACTGTAGCTCCATTGGGGCAGGGACTGATGTGGATGTGAAATAGTCTCTGTAAAGCACTACGTAATCTGATAGCGCTATATAATAACCTGTTAATAACATCATGCCCTTTCATCCGGTGAAAAAAACACAAATGAATACCCCTCCTAGCTACTAAATAAAATATAGGGCCGGCCCCTAACCTAAAAGAATACTTAACATTTAATGCCCCCTATAAAGAATCAATGACATTTAATGTCCTAAAAAAATTTTTTTAATTACCGGTAATTATATAATGTATAAGATAAATGAATAAAAAATGGCATAAAAATTATAAATAAAAAGAAGTACCTACCATCTTGATTAGGATCCCATCTTCCAGCTTTTAATCCGTGGGGGAGGTCTTTGAAAAATAAAAAACCCTATGGCCTGCCGCAACTCATGTCCTGCACCGCAGGACATCCCAACGCTAATGACAGCTCTGCTGTCATTGGGGTATATTTATACCCTTGGGCAGCCTGTGAAATCCTGTTTCCATGGTGACCAAACGTTATTTGGTCCCCATGGAAACGTGATTTCCCTGGCCACTTCAACCTGGGAAATTCATTGGTGGTGTAAAAGGAACAGACCCGCGAATTTCCCAGTTTTTTTTCACCAGCATTTCTTCCCAGTAAAACCCGGGTTGAAAATACTGGGTTTTTCTGTGGTGTGAAGGGGTATAATAGTCAGAGCTGGCTTCAAGTTACTGCTGAACTCTTCGTTCTCCATAAGAGTCCAGTCAGCTCTCACTATAAATAGGCGCCTGTAACAGGAGACATCCAAAGGTTCAGAGCACAGTAACGAACAACTTGATTATTGCCGAATCTTTCATCTACAGTAAGAAGCAGCTAAAGAAGAGATGGGCCCAATGCGGTTGCCAATCCTGCACCCATGGAGGACATACCAGGATATACCAGGACACACCTGGAGATGCCAGGACACACCAGGAGATGCCAGGACACACCAGGAGTCACAGGACATACCAGGACACACCAGGATACGTTAGGACCCACTAGGACACAGCATGAAATGCCAGGACTCGCCAAGACATGCCAGAGCATGCCAGGACACACCACAACATGCCAGGAGACACCAGGAAATGCCAGGACGCACCAGGACATGCCAGGATACAGCAGGAAACACCTGGACACACCAGGACATGCCAGGACACACCAGGACATGCCAGGAAACACCAGGGCACATGAGAAAACATCAGGACACATTAGGAAATAATAGGACACACCTAATGAGGCATAAAGTAGAGAGAGGACTATGGTGACCACAAGTTACCCCTAGACAGCCTGATGTTTATTACAGCAATATACAGTATATATCTGTCTCCACCACACAAGGGGTCTGATCCAGTAACATTTCCAGATATTTAGATAAATTAATGCAAGGTGAAACAACGGTTTCATATGCTTTTGTACCTGGTGCCGGTGATGTGGCTTAGGTCTGGATTTCCAGGAACATATACTATACTATTTACTATACTGTAAGTAGCCAACATTATTGCACTCTTCCCTCACATAATGCCCCTCGGATCGCAGGCCACACTTGTGCGTTGCGTTCAGCTGTATGCGTAAGCGTATCTTCTGGGCCTGCACTGTGTGAAAATGTGCACTATTACGGTACTCGCTCTGGTGTGCGGATCAGTGAGGATCGGCCCCAGATTCTGTTTTGATAAAACACTTGTTTCCTTCTGCTATAAAACGGAATCTGCATAAAATCTTTCGGCAGTTTTCGTCCTCTCGAGGTGCAGAGACTTGAAAACCAGCTTGGGGCAGATTGGAATTAGAGGAGCACAAATATAATATTCAAGTTGATTCATAGAACGGAGACGTCTTTCCATGAATTTCAATGTTTCGTACACTCAAGCGACCCACAGAAATCTCCTCTCATCCCTTGATTTATATGAAAGAACCCCAGATAACAATCACAAATACACATGTAAATCTGTCCGGGGATTATCAGAAACTGAGATGTTTGAGACAAGGCTCCGGGAAACGTCTCTCCTACGCAGAGTGGACGTCCTGTCAGTAAGTCCGTGCTAAGAGATACTGGATTCATTCCAGGGGGGTGTGGGTCCCCGCAAAGAAAATCCGAATTTCGAAAAATTCAGATTTCTCCCAGCCATATGCCTCGAGGAGACATCGATCGATCCACGGAGCACCAAGCTTTCGGTGCTCCGAAAAGTTATTAAAAAATAGTCCCCCAGTCCATTCCCTAATTCTTACCCTACCCCTCCCCTCTCACTACCCTAACCCTCCCTTCCTGGCAGCCTGACCCTAACCCTCCCTCAACTGCAGCCTGACCCTAACCCACCTTCCCCTGTAGCCTGACCCTAACCCTCCCTTCCTAGCAGCCTGACCCTAACCCTCCCTCTCCTGCAGCCTGATCCTAACCCTCCCTCCTCTGCAGCCTAACCCTAACCCTCCCTCCCCTGCAGCCTGACCCTAACCCTTCCTACCCCTCACAGATAATTTACTCACGTGTCTCTGGTCCGGCGAGTGGCAGAGGGATATCGCGGTGCGGCGGAGGGATATCACACATTGCTAAAGTGAATGGGTGAAGTATACCAAACGGCACACTCACCCATTCATTAAAAAAAAGTAGAAAAAGGTAAGTATTCTAAAAAGGGACATCCGAAAAGCGACTTTCGGATGTCCCTTTTCCGGTAATAACATTTCCTTGCTGGAGATTGCAACCGCTTTCAGGGCTCAGAGTGGATCAAGGATCGTCAGCATGAATGGTTTTCATACTGGGTTTTATGACAATTATATATATATTATCACTATTATAAACCTTTACTGATGAAGGGCTGAATTATTATGTAGTTCTTCTCATTGAGAAGATCGTAAAACAACAACTTACTGCACATACATAAGGATCACTTTGGTAAGGCAACAGTTACGGTCAACACACGTAAAGTCTACCAATTTATTGCATATAGTAACGTCAACAAGGGTACGAGGTCATCGCGGTATGGTCATCATAATTACCCCTCATAGGGTCCACATACAGAGTGACAACGCATCTACTCATCCTCTACTCATCCTCATTGTCCCTCGCGCCATCCTGACTGCAATGCCCGTTATCTGCCACCGTCCATACACCACATACCGTTACTTACTCCCCATCCAGATGTCCCGTTTATTTACTCATGGATTGAATGCAACAAACCGTCCATGACAGCACGCAAGCACGGAACGCAGGGTGCGCAACCATTTGCGATCAGATCCGGATCGTGGCCAATGTGCACCTGTATCTGCTGAAGAAACACAGATATACACTATTCAATCACATGTAATCAGACCCTGCTAGTTTAACTGTCCACTTTATAGTCATCAAATCTTTATTCCACATCCATGGTTAACACACTAGAGCAGGCCTGGCCAACCTGTGGCTCTCCAGGTGTTGTGAAACTACAAGTCCCACCATGCTATGACTGCATGTCCATAGTGGATACCTGACAAAGCATTCTGGGACTCGTAGTTTCACATCACCTGGAGAGCCACAGACCTGCACTATAGTATATAAGGAAGCAGAATAACAATTTAAGGTGAGATTATTTCTGTGACCTGGGGAATCTACAGCTGCCCATAACAATCACATATATGTTGCTAATCCGGGTGCTCGAGGAGCTTCTGCCCTAAGGTTTCCTGGCACATCCTCAGAGATCTATGTAAGAGATGGGACAGGACACGTTAACATTGATCAATGCATAAAATAGTAAGTGCAAAACAGTTTCCATGGCAACGCAACTTAATTCTGGTCAAACGAAGGGACGGTCACTGTATATTTGTGTCATTCACCAATGGAGATACCTTTATACCGTGACTTTGGGAAGATCCCATCACTAAGATGAAACGCCGCTGTATCCCGTCGGCTGAAGGGTTCCTGCTGATATTTATTTTTGTAATCTCTCGTTCGTAATCTCTCGTTGCTAAGAGACAACTAAACGCACACCTGTATCAATAAAGTTTTATTTGGTCTTTGAAGATTAAGCCGAATGCTTTGAACATTTGTGTCCTTCAAGTTTCAGTAGAAACAGTTCTCTGTTTTATGCGTTTGCTATTTTGGGAGGGTGGAGGGGGGGGGCTCCGCTTTTTATGTTTTCACTTTTATCAAGACCTCGACATGAGAAACTAATCAACGTGATAACGATAATAACAGAAAGTTCTATACTTAGAGCATTCATTCCCCTCTATGTGTTCTCTGCAGGTCCACAGGATCCAGGAAAAATGAGAGAAAATTCCTCTAATAAAGGGAAAAAACAACAAGAAACTCCACTGATGAGGCACAGTTACCTGTCTGATCTGGGCGACCCATGACTGATGTACGATGACTGGGATCACACTAATTATAGCCACAATTTCCATCATACATTCCAGTGGGGTGTGGTTCACCGCAGAGAACGGCGAATGAGGGAATTGACGATCCCGAGGACTAATCCCCAGTGCCGAATGGTGAGTATTTCCCCAACCCTTATCCAAATCCTTACCCTAACCCTAACCCTCCCTTACACACAGTCTGACCCTAACCTTGCGCTTCTATGTTGGATCCCCTCCCTGCAGCCTAACCATACAACTCCCCTTCTACACTAACCTGAGAGGGAGAGAGAGAGAGAGAGAGACAGAGAGAGAGAGAGTGATAGGAAAGAGAAGAGAGATGGGGCAGAGAGAGCAAGAGTTCTGTATACCAACAACTCCTGGCTGCTGCTGGTTCCAGACATGCTTCCAAACATTGTTACACAAAATGGTGGTTGCTCAAATATATGGATAGGTTAATAAACAGGTGCTTTTTTGCTTTTTGGAAAATGCAAACATTCTTTCTTTATATACCCTGAACATGTACAACATGTTTATTAAATCATATATATTTTCTCTAGAGCAATTTAAAAATTGTAAGCATAATATTGGACAGTTAAAAAGAGAAAAGCATTGAAGCTGGTCCAGAATTTTATCACAGCAGATGTGCAAATAAAGAGTATAGATAAGATAGGTTGTACTGAAAATTAACACACGTTTAAAATATGCAATTAGATGCAGATAGAAAAATGAACTAAATGGTTAATGCAAGAGAGAGGAGAGAGAGAAGAGAGAGGGAGAGAGAGAGAGAGAGCGAGAGTTAAAAAGAGAGAGAGAAAGTTAGAGAGATGGGGGAGAGAGAGGGGACAGGAGAGAGATTAGATGAGATGAGTGAAGCTTGTGGATGGTTTGATATAAATATTGTGTATAAGGATAATGTAGTTGAAGGTGGGTTGTGTGTGTGGAGGGGGATGGGTGGCAGCCTATTTTGTCAGTTTCTGGTGGCAGTGCTGGTTGGGAGATTCTTCCGCTGGAGAAATATCTACCCCCAGTGATTACCTGGCGAGGTGCAGACTTCCTGTCTACTATGTGACTTTGCCATCTCTTCACTGACCCTTGGTAATTGTTTCATCCCCTTCCTTTAGTCTCTCCAGCACTGGTAAAGGCTGCTGGGCTATGTAGTTCTGCCGGTTAATTAGCCTATGTGTCACTAATACTGCTTTCAGATCCCCACCCCAGCAATAACCCTGGTTTTTCTACCCATGTTATTGCTGGGTAATTTGCCAGGTTTTTAACAAAAACACCTGTAAGTCCAGCAGGGTAGACCCGGGAAATTCTGGGTACCGGGTCTGCTCTGACATTGTGATGGGGTTGTTGCATAGCAACTGCAAACATCTCTCCAATCGGGTGTATTAGGTGAATGGAAAAACCCGGGTCATCACCTTTCACATTACCCCTGGACATGGGAAAACCCTTTTTTTTTCTGTGTCTAAGTCCTGGGTTATTAGACCCAAGACCAGGACCAGGACCCTGATACCTTTGAGATCACCACCAAAAACCCAGGATTTTAGTGGCGATCGGAAAGGGATAAGATGAAGATATATAAACTTATATCACCGCTCGAATTCGTTTTTTTTCACTCATATTTTTGTGGTTTATTTCTTTGCATTTTTTTTATCTTCCTCTTTAAACAGTTTCTAAACAAACTGAAATAAAGAGATTATAAATGAAATAACATTTAGAAACGATCGGAATGTGTTGATTCAGTCGAACCGCAAAGCAGATAAGAATTTGTACTTCCACAGCAATTAAGACGGCGCATTGTTGAGTTTGTCTGTCAAAGTGTCCTGGTTCCGTCAAAGGATTCGCAAATAAACAGCCTTCAATGATGATTCCATCTGACAGGACCCGAGAACCCCCGAGAAAGTCTGTAAATATTTTATGCAAAAAAATGACATGAATAATTGAAGACAAAAGGAGAAATTATTTCATTCTACCTTTAAGTTAAACACTCTTCCAGAGGTTGGAGGGAGATCTAACAGTCAGGAACGAACTGCTTTTATTTTGGAACATGAATAATTTAGTTGGACAAATAAAAAGCAGCTTATAGCTCGTGTGATCAATGAGAACAGAAAGTCTTGGAGAGACAAACACTTTATAATTGGAGACAAGTCATTGTACGCCCTGTTATCTCAATACTCCTCCGTTTCTGTGTCTACTTTATACAAACTTCCCCAACTTTTCTTAGGTGGGACGGTCCTTAATCAAGGCTTCTCTCCCATCCTGATTAGGAAAGTTCTGTCCTATCGAGTGGCGGGATTGAGCCTAATGCTCAGGGTCAAACGATGACAAGAAGGTTAGGCAGCAAGAGGAGCATGAATAGGGTTAGCCTGTGGAGAGGGGACAGCTGATGTTAGACTGTGGGATAGGGATGATTAGGGATAGGGGGTGGTTATGGTTCGATTAGGGTTTTATTAGTTCTTTTCAAATTCTCAAAGTTCATTTAAAAGTTTAAATTGAGGCTTGAGTTATATGACATTGAAGTGTGAAACAAATTCATTGTGGGAATTTTCTTTACATAAGCCAAAAGGAAATTTTACATGAGAGGAGGAGAGTGACATATAAAATAGGCACATATGTGTAAGGCTTGTGTCATAGAGGAACCGAGAATTGCAGAGTCACAACGCTAGCCAATGCCTCCATACATTAACAGAAGCTGCTTTACCATGCATAATAATAATAATAATAATAATAATAATTACTACTACTACTAATAATAATACTACTACTGCTAGTAATACTTCTACTACTACTACTAATAATAATACTACTACTGCTAGTAATACTTCTACTACTACTACTAATAATAATACTACTACTGCTAGTAATACTTCTACTACTACTACTAATAATAATACTACTACTGCTAGTAATACTTCTACTACTACTACTAATAATAATACTACTACTGCTAGTAATACTTCTACTACTACTACTAATAATAATACTACTACTGCTAGTAATACTTCTACTACTACTACTAATAATAATACTACTACTGCTAGTAATACTTCTACTACTACTACTAATAATAATACTACTACTGCTAGTAATACTTCTACTACTACTACTAATAATAATACTACTACTGCTAGTAATACTTCTACTACTACTACTAATAATAATACTACTACTGCTAGTAATACTTCTACTACTACTACTAATAATAATACTACTACTGCTAGTAATACTTCTACTACTACTACTAATAATAATACTACTACTGCTAGTAATACTTCTACTACTACTACTAATAATAATACTACTACTGCTAGTAATACTTCTACTACTACTACTAATAATAATACTACTACTGCTAGTAATACTTCTACTACTACTACTAATAATAATACTACTACTGCTAGTAATACTTCTACTACTACTACTAATAATAATACTACTACTGCTAGTAATACTTCTACTACTACTACTAATAATAATACTACTACTGCTAGTAATACTTCTACTACTACTACTAATAATAATACTACTACTGCTAGTAATACTTCTACTACTACTACTAATAATAATACTACTACTGCTAGTAATACTTCTACTACTACTACTAATAATAATACTACTACTGCTAGTAATACTTCTACTACTACTACTAATAATAATACTACTACTGCTAGTAATACTTCTACTACTACTACTAATAATAATACTACTACTGCTAGTAATACTTCTACTACTACTACTAATAATAATACTACTACTACTGCTAGTAATACTTCTACTACTACTACTACTACTACTAATAATACTACTGCTAGTAATACTTCTACTACTACTACTAATAATAATACTACTACTGCTAGTAATACTTCTACTACTACTACTACTACTAATAATACTACTACTGCTAGTAATACTTCTACTACTACTACTACTAATAATACTACTACTACTGCTAGTAATACTACTACTACTACTAATAATAATAATAATAATAATACTGCTAGTAATACTACTACTACTACTACTACTAATAATAATACTACTGCTAGTAATACTTCTACTACTACTACTGCTAGTAATACTTCTACTACTACTAATAATAATACTACTACTAGTAATACTTCTACTACTACTAATAATAATAATAATACGAGTAATACTACTACTAATACTACTAGTAATACTACTACTACAACTACTACTAATAATAATAATAATACGAGTAATACTACTAGTAATACTACTATTACTACTACTAATAATAATACTACTGCTAGTAATACTGCTACTACTACTACTACTAATAATAATAATACTACTACTACAACTACTAATAATAATACTAGTAATACTTCTACTACTACTACTAATAATAATAATACGAGTAATATTACTACTACTACTAATAATAATATGAGTAATATTACTACTACTACTAATAATAATACTACTACTACTACAAATAATAATACTACTACTAATACTACTACTACTAATACTACTACTAATAATAATAATACTACTACTACTACTACTAATACGAGTAATACTTCTACTACTACTACTAATAATGGACCAGATCCAGAACAACGCTTGTGAGCGAATTTACGCGTGGCAGAGACGTAAAATCGCCTTTTGGTAAGCACTGCGCATGCACACCATAGAAAATATGCATAGTAACGTAGCATAATTGTGAACGTACGGGACATTCACGTATGTGTCACGTAAATACTTACGTGTGGGCGTGCCAATTTTACGTGAGTCAAAAATACGTCTGAAATACGTTAGGTAGGCGGGGGTTTGTATTTAAATTGTACAGTATGGGCGTGCTTAGCTGCGTAAATACGTGTTGCCCATACGTACGTGTGCGGATCACTGCGGTTACGTCGGCAAAAGTTAAGGTAGGGTTTGAAAAGCGGATCTTGACAAAATACGTCCAAAATATCTTGACAAAATACGTACATTCAAGGGGTGTGCCTAGGGGAATGTATAGAAGGTATGCACGCGTAAATACGCTATGCGAGTAAACGTACAGCAAACGTAGTTCTGGATCTACCCCAATAACAGTAAAGATTATTTTCCACATTTGCGCTTTGCATTGCATCTATGCTATCCAGTCATCCACCCCATCCAGAGCAATGACATTGATATAGGGGCTGTGTTGCGGGTGGGCGTGGCTTTGTCTTACGTTGTGCAGTATAGGTGCACGGATGCTGCGTCCTGATCCAGGCACGGTAAAACAACCATCAGGGATCCGTGCGTTTGCCTGCTCCTAATTTCTATACGTGGGTGGAAAGGCCACGCCCTCATTCACGTATGGCATTCTGGACTTGTCCGCACCTAAATCTAAACACGTAGACTAAACCCAGCCCTTACTGTGCAATTTAAACATGAGATTCAGCCCACGGAGATCAGCCACTCCCCTGTTATGGAAGTTCTACCTGTATGGAAACCAGTTCAGTATGTCCAGGACTTCCGTGCGTAGCCGCAGTACAGCACATGTGCAGCATGAATGAGTAGATGATTTACGCATCCACCATGCATTTACAAACCATGCTCAGCACTCCCCCATGGAGAGGTCCCAACCCCATCCCGTCCAGTTCCGTCCCCAACCCCTCCTATGTGGACTCACATTCCCCCCCTGGACCAGCACTCAGGGACCCCCTGCCCATTTTGTCATCTTGCATGGCAGGAACACAAGGCGCAGATGATTTCAGCTGGGAACATTTTCGTTACTGCTCTGAAACTTCTTTTGATTTATCTGTCGTCTGGATGATTTGTCGCTGCCGCAGATTTTCGTCTCCCAGTAAAGGTTACAACCAAGTTCACATTGCAGAGATCAATAACCATACAGAAAAAATACTCCCAACAAGTAAACACGTGAACATCAAACAGCGACCAAGGAGAGGAAACAGAATAGAACCAGAGAGGAACCAGGGATAAATGCTCTGATTTACTGCATTCAGAAGGAACCTGGGAAATTAAATTCTGACCCCAGAAACATTCATGCCCCAATGTCAGGAGAAAAGTGCCCACAAAACAGAGAGGGGGGTGGGAGATGGCAAGAGATCGAGAAAGTAAGAGATAGAACAGACAGGATAGAGAGGAGAGGG
>WWET01002406.1:145347-165364 GCA_011038615.1 Limnodynastes dumerilii
TAGGGCCAGATTTACTAAGCTGCGGGAAAGGAAAAGTGGAGATGTTGCCCATAGCAACCAATCAGATTCTATCTGACATTTTCTAGTACGCAATAGGAAAGTGAGAGCTAGAATCTGATTGGTTGCTATGGGCAACACCTCCAATTTTCCTTTCCGCAGCTTAGTAAATCTGGCCCCTAGTCCTAGATATTAAGTTAGGTTGGAAAAACGCTTAGTAAATCTGGCCCCTAGTCCTAGATATTAAGTTAGGTTGGAAAAACCTAAATTGGTGAAGGAAGGAAGACTCTCTCCAGTGGGTGGCCCCAT
Organism: Limnodynastes dumerilii; assembly: GCA_011038615.1. Taxonomy (NCBI): domain Eukaryota; kingdom Metazoa; phylum Chordata; class Amphibia; order Anura; family Limnodynastidae; genus Limnodynastes; species Limnodynastes dumerilii. The sequence goes on from WWET01002406.1 coordinate 145,654, forward strand.
ATTTAAGGAATCTGCATAATTCTCATTGATAACTTGATCCATCCTCATCCTCCTGATTATACACAAGGATATACTATGGAACTGCTGCAGTATTACTATCTATACGCTGCTGTAAAATGCTATGGACGCGGTCTCAGATACCACAAGATTGCTGGCGCCGCACAAACGCAATGCTCAAAGTCCGGATGAGCTGTAAACGTCAGCAGGTCGGTACTAGCGGACGCTCTCTGTGCGCGGTTATACGTTAATACCATGCTCTAAGCATTTATATCAGGTAGAAAACAACGTTTGATTTTAAGCAGAAGGAGAAGGAGAAGGAGAGAGAGCAGGAAGACGCGGGGATTAGACATATCCGGCACAGCGACTCTATTACCTGATTATTAAAAGCCTTCTTCCAGTAGAAGAACACGAAATTAAATTACCCCTCATCCTTCCTCACAATCCAGCCCGGCTCAGTCCCCCCAGTTCTCGCATTTGGAAACTCACCCACCTGTTTAAACAACGCCTGGGGCATCTGTTAGGAGTGACATTTATATCATGTTATAACAACGGCGCTATGCGCAGCTTTTTAATATATTTGGTCCTAGGGAAATCATTTATTGCTTTGAAACTGGTTGTCTGTCAAAGCTGCTTAAAGTAAGTGGATTGATCTGTAATTCAATGGCAGACTTCCTCTAATGGCTGCACCGCGTTTTACGGCGAGCTGTAAAATCGCAGGATGGATTCGCACCCGCCTGGAAGAGACTCGCACTATCAGGCGTTCAGCGGTACGACAATGAGCCTTTGATAATAATACTGTTATTTAGCGATGGGAGCTTTAGAATTGCATCAAAATCCAGGAGATGCTTTTACAGGAGATACAATTATTTCTAAGCCATTTGGGGCCGGATAGAGAATAAAAAAAAATATAGCGTTTTACGTGCGCAATGGAACTCAGCTCAGTACAGGAACTACACATGTGCAATATCTATACTTCCTTAACGCAACACAGCCGTCCGATGCTGCGGTCTATGCGCAAATCAGCCTCCGGTGGGTGGCCCTTGGCATTTAAATCATACAATAAGGACTGATGTTGTGGATCCGAAATTCCGTGCGTTAGCTTGCGTTGCGGAGACTGTGTACGGAATTCCCATTTAAATCTGGACCAGGCCCTTGGACAATATGGGTGGGATTCAGATCTGATAACGACAGGGGACATACGCCTGTCGCGTTACACACCGAACGAAACACGATAGATGCTGAATTCCATGCAGCAACAGCCTCTGATGGCGGTTGTGACCACATTCTGTGCGCCCCTGTTGTACCCATGGTTGGCGGAGGGGGATCTATGCGAGCGCATATGATTAAAGGTAGGGGTTAAGCACAGGTCCGTGCGTTATGCGTATGCTTTCATTATAATTCAGGAATTTATGTTATTATTTCATAATCAATCTGTTAGACATAATTAGGGATCCAGATATCATGATTATTAATATTAAGTGGTCGCTTTATCCTGATTTACGACGTTTGACACTTAGGAGAACTATCGTAAGGGGTGTGGCTTGTACTCACATTAGTATTACAATGTACAGTGACCACAACACAACATCTATAATCAATGTCAGTTATCGGAGCCGGAATCCTGAATATATGTGGACACAATTACTTGTAATGAACGAGAGCGCGATGTCTCGCTGAACACTACGCATGGACGCGCTATCGATCCGCTAGGTCATTGTTTTGAGGTGAATTGAGCTAATTTCCGCTGACAGCTGACCACGCCGGGATTTACTCTTTGAAAACGATGAGTGTGTAAGTCACGTCACAGAGCGTTTAAGTGGCCGGGCCCCAGGGGCCACTAAGTTCTCAGCTATTACCCTGGATCCTCTGTAACTTCCCCAATCCTCCGAGGAGTTCTGCTTAATTAGGAAAATGTCAGGGCAGAGTTAATGAAAAAGTAATCTATAAATGGAGACCAAGCAGCTCTCTCATAACGTCCTGCAATAAACTGGACACTGAACAGCGGGGGGAGGAGCCGTGGTTAACCCCTCCTGTCCCGGGATCTGTAGGGTAAGTCTCCTGGATGTCACTCCCTTGTAGGGCAATAATCTTCTCTGAAATCCCTTTACTATCCCTGTGATATTATGGGCCAGATCCAGAGCTACGGCCGCCGCTGTAATTGTAACGTTGTAGTTACGGAAGGTAGGCGGGTGAGGGAGGGAAATTAGGAAGGGAGGGCAGGGTTTCACTGATTACGCTCCTGTCTGAGTGTAATTACACTTGGTTACAGCGGCTGATGTTAGGGTAGCCTTCAGCCGGCTTAACTGAGTGTAACTACGCTCAGACAGGGGGAGTGTCAGGGGGGGTGGCTCTGGAACTGGCCCAATGTGCCTGATCCAGAGCTACGGCCGCAAGCGATAGTACGCCTATCGTGAGCGAAAAATCGGGGAAAAAAACGCACTGCGCATGTGCAGTATGACAACTTCCGGTCGTACGAAGGACATACAACTTCCGAGTCTGGACGCTGGAGTTACTACACAGAGGCGGGGATAGCCATTTAAATTGTACAGTATGGGCGTGCTAAGCCCAGTACGACCAGCGTATCGGTACGAAAATTCGCACGTACGCTGGAAAGACTTAGGGTAGGGTTCAGCCGCCGTAAGTAGGTACAATCAATGGGAGTGTTATGGGCGTAAAAGTTTATACGCCCGGGCGAACATATGCTATGCTCGCGGGCGATTGCGGTCGTAGGTCTGGATCAGGCCCAATGTAACTAAACCCTGAACTCGGTTCTTGTGCTCATTTCCCATCACTTAATAATATAATAAAATGATTGTTTCACCATCGTGTACAGACTTACGGGTTTTGCTCATCTATTGCATGGCTGCTTTCCCACACTGCGCACGCTCAGACAAAATAGCGATATTCTGGACCCAAACTCACACAAAAAGTCATTTTAATCGCAAAGACCGAAAAAATGACATAACGCGATGCAGACAGCTCTGATTGTAGTTCAATGACGCCTGTGAAAGTGGGCGGAGCTGAGGTGACAAATGTGCGTTCCTCTCTCTCTTCCCCTCCATACCTCCAGGAATTTCCCTGCTCTTTAGATGACCCAGAATATCCGGGAGACTTCCGAAATTCATGCAGTTCTCATAGTATCCCGGGAGACCCACAAATCTCCTGCAGGGGACATGAGGGTGTGGTTTCATGCAAATCATGGGTTCAAGTCCCGCCCCTCTGCCTAGCAACACTACTATACTTAGCAATATGCGTCATCAAGCCCTGCCCCCATCCCTAGTAGTACTAAGAAAAGGAACATTTCTGGTCAGGGGCGGGGCTTCAGGCACGATTTGCATAAATTGCATCATTAGTCCCACCCCTTGCAGACATCTATGGCTCCCCTCCAGGATCTCCAACCCTGAGTAACCGTAATTTCTCAACTCTGTCCAGCAGATAAAATGTGCCCCCCCTGCAATTGTGGTGTTACTCCGGTGTAACTTCCCTCCTGATTTCCTCTTATTGTACTTATTCACAGTTAAGAAGCTCCAGCTTCTTAAATATGGAATCTCCCAAAATGACCTACTATGCATGTGTAGTAAGCCATTTATGCAATCTACATACCAGTTAGGTAGATTGATCTTTAAAGACAGCACAGAGTAGTTTAAGTAGAAAGAAGTGTGCTAATGTCACCTTGGGAAGGTTTAGGTAGAAGTTCGAGGAGGGAGGGATTTAGATTAGAGGGGGGGGAGGGGGAGAGGCAATGTCTTCTTAAGGAGGAAACTACGCATGGTAAGATAGGGTAACCCTATGGTACTCTTAATAGAGAGCACGGGATTCAGCATCAGATGAGAGGTTGTGTGAGGACTGTACAGACGGAGGATTGCTGGATAATTGATGAGACGAGGGAACGCTCTGCGCTGCTTTATTATCTCCCTATAACAATATTTCTGCCAATTACTGCAGGAAGACTGAGGTTATCAGCTGGATGTGAAGACGATCTCTCTCTACCTATCTCCTGTCTGCCACGTGGAGGAGGGAGACCAGGGGACCGCTGGTGAGGACCGCGACAAACAAGCTCTCTCTGACAGTGATCCCGGTCAACGCACTACGGAGACTGTGAAACTACAACTCCCATCATGCTACAACAGCATAGACAGATTACGCCTAGCAGGAGGGCCCTTGCAGGTGAAGGAGCAGGTAAGAGATAGCTGCTATACGACAGTCCATGTTTTCCTGCTCTCCCCGGCGCGGTCATTGCTGGACGACACGTTGTCACAGATGCACAGATGTAGTGGATCCTCACTACAGATTGGATTACGTTTGTACGAGCGAGAAATGGATGTGCTGGAAACTGCGCTCACATGGACGCCATGTCTTCACATCCCTGAGATTTCTCCACTGACCCCTCCCCTCACTAGTGCAGACGTCTGACCCCTGACCCCTGACCCTGGCGCTTCCGATCCATCCTCACCTATCATGGGCATGATTAGATGTCTTGAAATCCCAATAGCACTTACAAACTAGCAATCAGAAAATGACGTTTTTCCTGCTCTTTGTATTTTATGACCGTACGTGCGAGCGGAATTTTGCCGCCAGACTTCCGGGCTGGCAGGACACCATAGGGTGTAAACGGGTGTGGGTCACCAACACGTATGGCCCTATTTCAATAAGGCCATTCTCTCCCAACCAGTTTTGAACTGGCTGTGATGAGGCATAGCAATCGATCCCCAAAACTACCCCAACCCTTCCCCTAATTCTAACCCTGAACCATCCCCTTTGATTACCCTAACCCTCCCTTCCCTGCAGCCTGATCCTAACCCTCCCTTCCCTGCAGCCTGATCCTAACCCTCGCTGAAACCTGTATTACTCACTGCCCAGAAGCTCCCACTGTGTGTATGAATGGGTGACGTCAGCTCCATTGAACCTACTCAGCAGAAGCCATGATTACAACTAAATGGTGAGTAAACACACATTCCTTTTAATCCCCTTTCACCAGTATTTCACAACATGTATGGAAGGCTTTACCCATTTTGGCAAACGGTTTATTTGGTCACATCTGTACATTCAGCAGTTTTTTCACAGTTGTAATGGTAATAATTGAATAACATTACATGATAATAATAATAACAACAATAATCATATATGTATATTCACTTCAACAAATACATACAATGAATTATTTCACCTCATCATTGATAATTGAAATGGCTATCACCAAAAGTGTTAAATGAACACATTATATTAAAATAGCAAACTCCCCATAGTTGGTGAATTTTTGGTACCATAAATGATGGAAAAAAGTGTACAGCAAGCTTTTTAACGTCATCGCAGCTAATTAATTCAGGCCCTAAGACTCCCTTTCCCGCAGCCTGACCCTAAAATTCCCTTTCCCACAACCTAACCCTAAAACTCTCTTCCCTGCAGCCTGACCTTAACCCTCCCTTCCCCACAGCCTGTCCCTAAAATTCCCTTCCGGGCAGCCTGACCCTTTTGCTCCCTTCCCGGCAGCCTGACCCTAACCCTCCCTTCCCCGAATATTACCCTAATATTCCCTTCTCTATAGCCTAACCCTAAGACCTCCCCTGCCCGCAGCTTCTTTCTAGCCTAACCCTAACTCTCCCTTCTCTATAGCCTAACCCTAAGACCCTCCTCCCAGCAGCCTAACCCTAACCCTCCCCTTCTATGGCCCTAACCCTAACCCTCCCTTCCTAAGAGCCTAACCCCCCTAATACTAAAATGCCCCGGAGAGGTTACTCACCTCTCCGGAGCTGTCAGCGGCAGGTCCTAGGGGTCTGCGAAAATGAATGGGTGAATATGCTGAGAGTTAATTTTCGTCTGTCTCTGTTTTAAATAGGGAGCGTTTTTAGCATTTTTTTAAATGTTCTATTTCTGAAACCAACGCATCGTTGCGGGTACTGCATCCGGGTGTAAACATACGGCGCATGTGGGGGAGGGAGGCGTCTTTCAGCCTCTTGTACGTTCGGGAGCATAGCGGGTTCCAGCATCGAATATCCAGACAGCAGAAGCTGAAGCCTGGATCCCTCCTTTGTGAGATCGGGAAAAATTGCACTGTTAGCTGCTGCCGAGGGCCACGTTTGGACAACACCGGAGTCTCTTTTTCCAGATTTCAGGTCTCAGAGCTCCCAGGTCTCACAGGAATTTCTTGGCTGCTGCTGGATGTAAATTGGATCCTGTATCTATGGCTGTAATGAAGTAGAAATAGACGATTTCTGGACTTTCCTCCTGAGATATCGCTCATTTATTCCAGGAACTTAGGGTTGGAAGCAGCCGCGTCCCCCGGGGAGCAGCAGTGACGCTGTACAGCGTGCGGGTAATATCCCGAAATTTAAGTGTCATTTAAATGTATTTCATTTCATCATGAACACCAGGCAGGAGCTATCACAGGACCGGGAAAGAGAGCGGAGGAAAGGCGTCCGCCGTCTCCGAGATTAATCGCCACCGGCCTTATTATTCACCAGACGTACGGTAACCAAATCTCCCTCGCTGTTATTTATACTTCAGTAGGTTTCTAGACTCCTCTTTCATGCGTCTGTAAATGGATAAATAATCTGATGTGGAGCGTGATGGTCTCTATCCGAGCATGAAACGACCTATGGCGCGGCTGGAGGATGACTGGTAATGCAGAGAGCCCTGACCTGCTCCACCGACAGCGACAGCGCGAACACTAACTGCCCAGCACAACATAACCGAATGCTTCTAAATGGTACGAGGATGATGGATGGGACTTGGGGGACAATTTAATGAAATATCACATGGCGATGGTCCTTAGGGTCACCATTATCAAATGCGGGGCCCGGGTCCAAGCCGCCGGACCCCAAACCTAGTTGACGTCACATAGGATGAGGCCTGGCAGACACACTTTAACAGCAGGCCGGTGTGCAGGGAAGAAGTTCCACGCATTTTGGCTGGCTATTGTATAGCACTGAGCAGCAAGTATCAGCGGTAGGATATCACCGATACCTGCTGCTACAGAACTAGGTAAGTATGAATGGGCCCTGATGGTCCTACAGGCAGTAACACCAATATTTACCAAATGTAACCGTCCTGTGACCCTCAGCAGAGTTTCTACTACAGCAGGAGATTCATTGGTCCTTTCTCATCGGTGGGAGTCGCGGCGGAGGCGAAATGTGTCTTTTAGAAGCAGAGACAGCCGAAAGCTAAAATTTTTTAGAATGAGTAAATATCCCGATCAGGATAAATGGGGAGAAATCAGACGCTGCTGCCGTCTTAAGGTATAAAAGAGGGTCCTACACCCTCTAGAAGCGGAAACCGTGAAGAAATAAATATATACCCAAAAGACAGCGCTGTGACGGTGAAGGGGTAAGAGGATAAATAAATCATGAAAGGTGATATCGGCAGGTGTAAGGACTGGATCAACAGTAATGAGACTCCAATCCAGATGAGACATGTAAATAAAAGGTAAAAGATGAGGGAAATCAGTAATAAAACGTAACATTTATTTCATATCCCTAAACAGTGCTGGGAGTGGAAATTTGGGGGTATGGAAATTTCAGCACCAGATGTGTCTTGAGTTTGGCAAAGTAAGCAGGTCAACAATGAGAAATCACATTGGGCCTGATAAAGAGCTACAGCTATGCGGTGTTCGTATGTTCGTATAGCCGTAACTCTTAAGCACTTCCCTCGTCCTGCTGTAGTTACACTCCCTTAACTTTAGCCGGCATAACTACGGCAAGCTCCTAAACCTGCTCTTCTAGCCTAACTTCCCTGCCTCCCTCCGCCTACTTTCCCTAACTGTAGCGTAATTACGGTGATCGTATGATTGGCACGCCCCTTACACTGCAATTACGCTACAGTTAGGGACGCACGATGCAGAATAAGGAAAAACACTAGCTACGACGAAAAACATCTGCCGGGCGCATGCGCAGATCCGCAAAAAAGCCGATCTTACGCCCCTGCGGTTAAAAACGGCAGCTGGCATAGGTCTGGATCAGGCCCATTGTGTACATGTCATGTAGGTCATAATTTATACACTGAATGCTTCAGGGTTAATTAAATGATCAGGTTAACGCTAGGGAAACAATGATAGCTCCCCCACAGGACTGTCTCTAGGGGCAGGCGAGCCTTATTGTCCCCTCCTACTGTTTGTCCAACCAACCTTATTGCCCCTCCTTTGTGTGCCAACCCAGCTTTATGGCACCTTCCTTCTGTGTGTCCAACCAGCCTTATTGTTACTTCCTTCTGTGTGGCCAGGAAGTCTTATTGCCCCCTCATTGTCCAGTCAGTCTTATAGCCCCCTCTTTATGTGTGTCCAGCCATCCTTATTGCCCCCTCCTTACTTGTGTCCAGTCAGCCTTATTGTCCCCTCCTTCTGTTTGTCCAACCAGCATTATTGCACCTTCTTTTGTGAGCCCAGCCAGCCTTATTGCCCCCTCCTTCTGTGTCCAGCCAGTCTTATTGTCTACTCTTTAGTTGTGTCCAGTCAGCCTTGTTGCCCTTTCGTTGTTTGTCCAAACAGTCTTATTGCCCCCTCTTTGTGTCCAGCCAGTCTTATAGCCCCATCTTTGTGTGTGTCCACCCAGCCTTATTGCCCCTACTCCAGTCAGCCATATTGCCCCCTCTTTATTTGTGTCCAGTCACCCTTATTATCTCCTCCTTCTGTTTGTTTGTTTGTTTGTTTGTTTGTCCAACCAGCAGTATTGCCCCTCCTTTTGTTTGCCCAGCCAGCCTTATTGCCCCCTCCTTCTGTGTCCAGCCAGTCTTATTGTCCCCTCTTTAGTTGTGTCCAAACAGCATTATTGTCCCCTCCTTCTGTTTGTCCTTCCAACCTTATTACCCCTCCTTCTGTGTGCCCAGCCAGCCTTATTTCCCCCTCTTTGTGTCCAGTCAGCATTATTGTCCCCTCCTTGTTTGTTCAGTCTTATTGCCCCAACTCTATGTCTTATAGACCCTCTTTATGAGTGACCACCCAGCCATATTGTCCCTCGTGTCCATACTTTGTCCCCCCTTCAGTTTGCCCAGCCTTATTGCCCCCTTGTGTCCAGACAACCATATTAATCCCCCACTTTGTGTCCAGCCAGCCTTATTGCTCAGCACCTTAGTTGTTTCCAACCAGCCTTATTGCTCCTTCTTCTGTGTCCAACCAGAATGATTGCCCATTTATGTGTGTCCATTCAGCCCTATTGCCCTTTTCCAGTCCAGCTTCCCAATCCCCCATTACAAACTTCCCAAACCAACTAATAAACTTACCTTTCCTGTGTCCCGGCTCTCTCCTCCGCGGCATGCTATGCAGTCTAAAGACGCTCATGTGACCTTAGGTCACGCTTGCGTCTACTAACCAGAGCTGCGGCTGTGCACAGCACAGCACAGCCAACTCTGTCAATGGGTGGCAGTAGTCTGCAGCCGCTCATGGAATCTTACAATTCTATGAGCAGCTGTATTCTTACTCAGAGCTGTCTCACAGTCACTGATTTAGAAGTGGCGGTGTGCCATACCGCCGCATACCGGCCCACTTCGAGCACTGTCCCTAACACAGTAAAATCAAAGTGGAGATCGCAATCTCCTCGCTGTAATCAGAGAGAATCTACCCGGTGGCGCAGGTAGTAAGGAACGTGGCACAGTCACTGTGGGACAGAAAAAAGCCTGTGAGCCGTCCAGATAAAATACTCCAGGAGAGACCACAAGAGACGTCCGTCGGGTAAAGTAGGGTGCACTGTAGTGGATAATGGATCCTCACTGACGCGTTACAATGCTGCACTCTAGTGGATAATGGATCGGCTGACGTGTTTTGATGCTGCACTCTAGTGAATAACAGATTCCTGACGCATTTTGATGCTGCACTCTAGTGGATAACGCGTTTCGAGAGGGTCACCTCTTTCTCAAAGTGGTGATCACGCATAGTCTGGAGGCAGTTTTTTGAAGCTTGCCCAATGTTTCCGATTGGCTCTCAGAATGCCGAATACTACCTAGACTTAAATAGTTGACTAAGGTAGTATGCGGCAGCTGTCCATTATGAGAAACTCTGCTCAAAGGCTTTGTAACTATAATTATGCGCCGGACCACTCTGAAAAGAAAGGGCCGGCGAGGGGATACGTTATTCACATACATCGCCATGGAAACTAAAGTTTTACTCAGGGCAGTGTAGGTTATATCTCTGTCTACATCTTATTTACCAATAACCTGATATAAAATACATCTTGTTCCACATTCCCATAGGGTTATAAACAGAGAAGATGGGGGGGAGGTGTCAGCTGTGCAAAATCAAGGAGAAAGAAGGAGTACGCAGTAAGATTTTTAGATTTCATCTGAGGATCATTTTCATGTGTTCTTAATAAATACCAGGTTTGTATAAAAAAAATAAAAATAAAGGAAATAGTTAATACTCACCTGTCCATGTGACCGGCAAAGTCCCGACATGAATACACTGCGCATGTGTATTCAAGGATCGCGTGAATGAGAAGCCCTGCGCTGACCTCGCAGATCATCGCGGGACCTTGCACAAGGGATAAGTAATAGTTAATCCTGTGAACAAAGCAGCCGGGATCGCAGTGAAGATACGCCAGCCCGCAGCAGCTTCCTTCATAGAAACACATCATTGCTCATAGTGAGGATGTGCTGAGCTCCCTTCCCCAGTAAGATTTTTAGATTTCATCTGAGGATCATTTTCATGTGTTCTTCATAAATACCAGGTTTGTATTAAATAAATAAATAAAGGAAATAGTTAATACTCACCTATCCATGTGACCGGCAAAGTCCCGACATGAATACACTGCGCATGTGTATTCAAGGACCGCGCGAATGAGAAGCCCTGCGCTGACCTCGCAGATCATCACGGGACCTTGCACAAGGGGTAATAGAAAATCCTGTGAAAAAAGCAGCCAGGATCGCAGTGAAGATACGCCAGCCCGCAGCAGCTTCCTTCATAGAAACACATCATTGCTCATAGTGAGGATGTGCTGAGCTCCCTTCCCCAACCAAACCTCCGAGAGCTGACAGGGCCAGATTAACAATGGGGCAAATGGTACTGCAGCTCCAGGCCTCCATCTGAAAATAGGCCCTCACACACTGCAGTGCATATGGATGAATGTCAGGGACCGACATCCTCTTCCAAAGCATAATATATAGTGTGGGCCCTGGAATGGGGTTTGTTTATAATAAAGATGTTTGTATGGCTGAGAAAATGCTGGAAACGAGGTTTGTTTTGTGCCTCTGTTAGAAGCAGGATATGCCCCTTACTCACCAGCAGCCGGTAACAATATAAATGTTCTCCTGGGATTAGAACAGGAATTTTACAGTATTGATTAAATGGCAATGACCCCTCCCGTCTGTCAGAGGTAAGAGCGCCGTGCATGTAAGAGAGATTGTGATTGGTTCTGCACTGAGTGAGCCTGACCGGGTAAAGTGCTTTCCTAATTGGCACAGACAGATTGTGTTAGTTTCCCTGTAATGAGGGTGGGCATGTCTCAAGGACGTCTCAAGACCTCCATCCATTAATAGAGAAAGCAATCGCTCTCTGGCAATTGCTTGGTTAGTAACAACACCGAGCGTCCTTCTGTCGTATTTATATCGATAGCCAGTGGTAGCACTTCGGACTCACAGTGCTGCGGTCATGGATATGATTCCTGGACACGGTGTTTGTATGTTCTCCTCGTGTCTGCATGGGTCTCCAGAAACATGCTAGTAGTTTGATTGGCTGCTGTGTTTCTGTGTGTGTATTGTGGAATTTAGATGGCTCTGTATACAGCCTGTTAGTAAATAATGAACCCACTTCGATGCTCTGTGCACGCACGCCAGTCATTGCAGCTTATCTCTATGTACCTTCATACCGCGCACCAGCATCGCAGGAGAGCACATACGCAATTTTGGTGTTTCAGACATGATCACAACTCACAGCTGCAACTGTCTGCGTCTGGAGGAGCGTTACGAAGTGGGGTGCAGACTAATGCAATCAATAGAGTATCAATGCAGTAATGGGGTGTTCCCACCAGTGACCACAATCCAGACCTGTGTGGTTTGCTGGTGAGAAAATCTGTCATGGAACAGATTGATTTCCAGCTGTCAGTAACCCTATGCCTTACCATCCCCTAACCATCCCCCAACCCTAACGATCCCCTAACTCTAACACATATCATCCCCTAACCCTAACAATCTTCTAACCCTAACCCTTACCATCCCCAATCCTAATAATCTTCTAACTCTAACCATCTACTAACCACCCCCTAACGCTAACCATCTTCTAACCCTAACCTATACCATTCCCTAACCCTTTTCCATCCTCTAACCCTAACCATCTTCTAACCTTAACCCGCACCAACCCCTAACCCTTACCATCCCCAATCCTAATAATCTTCTAACCTTAACCAACTTCTAACCCTAACCATCCCCTAACCCTAGCCATCCCCTAACCCTAGCCATCTCGTAACCCTAACCATCCTATAACCATCACATAACCCTAACCCTTACCATCCTCTAACCCTATCCCTTACCCTCCCATAACTCTAACCCTTAGCATCCCCTAAGCCTAGCCATCCCCTAAGCCTATCCATCCTTTAACCCTAACCATCTCCTAACCATTTTCTAACCCTAACCATCTTCTCACCCTAACCCTTACCAATCCTTAACCCTAACCATCCCCTAACCTTAACCATCCTCTAACCTTTACCATCCTCTAACCCTAACCATATTCTAACCCTAACCATCCCCTAACCATAACCATCCTCTAACCCTATGCCCTAACCATCACATAAACCTAACCCTTACCATCTCCTAACCCTTACCATCCTCTTACCCTAACCATCTTCTAAACCTAACCATCCCATAACCCTAACCCTTACCATCTCCTAACCCTTACCATCTCCTAACCCTTACCATACTCTTACCCTAACCATCTTCTAACCCTAACCATCCCATAACCCTAACCCTTACCATCCTCTTACCCTAACCATCTTCTAAACCTAACCATCCCATAACCCTAACCCTTACCAGCCCATAACCCTAACCATCTTCTAACACTAACCATCCCCTAACCTTAGCCATCCTCTAACCCTAATCATCTTCTAACCCTAACCATCCTCTAACCCTTACCAATCCCCTAACCCTAACCATCCTCTTCCCGAAGCCCAGAGCCATAACTCGAAATTTTAGCACCAGGTGCAAAAAGAGTAAATGGTGCCCCCAACCCTGCATTAGTAACCAGTTTACCCTTAAAAATGAACTTACTGCCACCCAACTTCAACTTTGCACACGTGCGACCACCCCATCGCCCGTCCCTGGTTATAACCCTGCCGCAGCCTAACCATAACCCTGAGTATCCAGACACCCTCCCTGATCAGTGCTGGCCGACAGACACTCTAACTACAACCCCGAGCGGTTACCCAGACCTCCTCGCTGGCGGGACCCTAACCATACCCTAACCCTAACCATCCTCTAACCCTTACCAATCCCCTAACCCTAACCATCCCCTTCCCGAAGCCCAGAGCCATAACTAGAAATGTTAGCACCAGGTGCAAAAACAGTAAATAGTGCCCCCAACCCTGCATTAGTAACCAGTTTACCCCTAAAAATGAACTTACTGCCACCCAACTTCAACTTTGCACACGGGCGACACATTTGTCCATCACCTTCAGGTTGTACGATTACTGACCTGTCCCGTGGTTTACCCTGGTGTCTCCCTGCAAAAGGAAATGGTGATCACTAAGAAGGTCTCCGGAGAAGAGCTCCAGTGCACCCATAGGAAGCAATGTCTGCAGGAATTATATTTATATGTTATATCTTATATGTTATATTTTATATGTTATATCTTATATGTTACTTTTTGTATGTTATATTTTATTTATTATATTTAATTGCAAACTCTCCTTTTCTGGGGGCATAGAAATTATGAAAAACGAACATAATTCAGAATGAATCTGTGACCAAGCTGCCATCTGGGGTCCCTTAAACACTAGACAGAGAGGAACCCCCAAAGTCCAATGTACGTTGTGCATAGCCTTGTCTACCTGCCACCCTCTCCCTGTGAGACGGGGTAACACTCCCTGAGGGGCAGTCATCCTGTCCTGGGACTCACACTATATCCTGCAGCACTGTGACAGGGCTCTGTCCTGTGCGTGTTACATAATAACTATATAATGCTCGGCCCGTAACCAAGGAATGTAAACAATATTTTCTGTTGTTACTTTTACTTCATGTAGTCATAGAGACAGAAAAATAGGTCATGAAAGTGATTGCTGGCCCTGGATGTCATGCACAGTGTGACCAGCAGTGGCTTCATTTCCTGATGTCCGCGATCCGTTGCTGCTAATTAGGAGAGGAAGCAGCAGAGGAAGGTCTGGCCGCAATCCTAAAAATAACAACGTTACTCAACCTGGCTACAATAACACTGGAAATATTTACCTCCATGACTGCAATATAACACGTCCAGATAATAAGACTATAGAACCACGAGCGACGGTCCTGACCCAGAACCTAGGGAGTTTAACAAGACAAGACCGGGGTGGACAAGGGCCACAGCTGTGACCGGCCCCAAGTTTCTGAGGAGCCCCTGCAAGCCACTGATGCAGACATTATTAAGGAAGGATGGGGCCCCTCAAAAAGCCGTGTACCTGGCCCTAAGATTTTTGTTGCCAGGCCTGCATGACCCGGGGCTGGTGCAAATGTTTTGATGTAAACCCCTAGCGGTATAATGTCTGCATCCTCCACCCATTCCCCCCCCCCCATCACATGTCCTTTAGAACGCAAGCGGACACAGCTCAATTGGCATTTGGATCTGAATCGGCCACTTTATTTTAGAGCATGCAAAGAGCAAAATCACACCGAGATGCCCCAGGTGAGGTGCCCCACACAAGATGCCCCAGGTGAGGTGCTTCAGGCGAGATGCCCCACACTCACCCCGAGATCAGCCCCCTTTGTGTTCATCTAGACAATGCGTTGAACCAGAGTGAGGGGTAACTGTGCAAATCTGCATCTAGATACCCCATGTGAGGGGCAAATTGTTATTATTACTATTATTATTACTATTATTATCATTGGACCGAAACAGACATTCCCGCGCTTTCCGTACGTGCAGGAGTCTTAAAGTCCACATGGAAGGGGGGACGGGGACTGCGCGCCCCAATCTCTCCCCCCTCTCCTGCGGAGATAAAACTCTATTTTAGAGTTGAGCCACAGAATATCCCCTCTGACCTCTATAAGTTTGTCCCCTCCCCCTAACGTGGCTTTATCCGTGTGTCCATTGGCTCCTTTCTTTGCTGTCCCATCGCCACGATGCTTCCGTTACAGTCATTGATAACTATTTCACGACAATCGTTTGTATTTTTCTTCTCCTGTGGGATGAGGTTTCCTCTCACACTGTGCGTCATTGGTGCGGGGACACTGGGACAGAGTCTATATTTAGAGACAAGCGTTGCCTTGTCCTGCGTTTTATCGCAGCATTACCGCGGGAGGGGAGGTCGCAAAGTGCGCATTAAAGCATATTAGTGCAGCAACGAGACATTAAAGCACCATAGGAGAAGATTAGAATCCCGGCACAAGTGACATGACGAAGGAGACTTCTCTCTCTAATTAGAGCTCTCACGTTTTCCTGGAACATTTTCGTGGATCTCGTAGGTGACAGTTCCGCCGTCTTCCCCTCTTGATAATGGCGCACACTGGTAATTACACTTATATATATATGTTACTCTGCAGGCAGCTTGTTTACCATCTCTACAAAGAGCGCTCCATAGGAGGTCCGGCTACACATAACTGAAATAAAATGTACTTATTTCCCTCTACCGGCGGCGTGTTACAATGTCGTTCCGTGGATAGATTCTTGCAAGCGTTCCGTCATTACCTGTACAAGTGCATGTAAGATGTAACTTGCTGATCTTCACCCGGCCTTCCCTGCAGTGATTTCTTTCATTCAGTCTAATTCATATTACAGATACAAAAGCCAGACGGCGAAGCACAGATACAGGACACTCTTAGCTCCGCAGCGACAACACGTTACACACAGGGGGCAGAAGCTTTTAGTCTTCTTTGCTTTGATCATCAAATGGCTATTGTCTATCCAGCGCTTTCCTGATTTACATGGGGGGAGGGTGGAAGGTTGGGGAATGATGAGCTCCGATCCGTCTCCTCTTCAGATGAAGGGACGTAACACAGAGTGCACAACCGGCAGGAAGCATCGGAGGTTGGAGAACACGAGCAGGTGTAAAAAAACCATGCGCGGTATGTGTCTGGGGCAGGTGGGGGTCCCCGCTATGATGGCTGTTGTTCTGAAGTAGAGACATCCGAAAGTTCTTTTTCGTCTGTCTCTATTTAGAATATCATTCACCCATTCCTTTTTGGAAATGTCACCAGACCCATAGAAGGAGGGGTGAGTAACCTCTCCGAGGACATGGGGGAGGGTTAGGGTTAGAGCTGTGGAAGAGGAGGGTTAGGATCAGGCTATGAGGAAGGGAGACTTAGGGTTAGGCTGCAGGGAAAGGAGGGTTAGGGTTAGGCTTCGGGGAAAGTAGGGTTAGGGTTAGGCTGCGGGGAAAGGAGGGATAGTGTTAGGCTGTGGGGAAAAGAGGATTAGGGTTAGTCTGTGGGAAAAGGAGGATTAGGGTTAGGCTGTGGGGAATGGAGGGTTAGGCTGTGGGGAAAGGAGGATTAGGGTTATGCAGTGGGGAAAGGAGGGTTAGGCTGTAGGGAAGTTAATTAACTGATGTTTCAAAAACTACTTCAACAAAGGCTGTTGCCATAGTAGCTGACAGCTGGAATCTGAGGAGCAGAGTATTTTGTACCCCATGGAATGGGTCATGTTGAAGGATATGACATCATCACCTTTTGATCTAATTTGATCAATTCTCTTGGCGTTGGACCTCAGAGCGTCTGTACTGGAGAGTTGGTATCGGTCTCCATTGTGCTGGGTGATTGCTGCTTTTGGATAAACCTTTCCCTGTTGCAAGTAAATCTTTTTGTGTGTTGGACAACAATTGTGAATTGGATTGGACATTCGTTTATTTCCGGGGTTTTGCTTCAGTTTCTACTTATTGGTGCCATCAGTTTGGCCTTTATCTTCCAGGGATCCAAATGGAGACCAAACCCAGAAACAATGCAAACCGGGTATTCACTTTTCTCATTTACAATAGAGATGGTGAACACAAAGTTGGGTCAGTATTTTTGCCACATGATTCCTGGTAGTTTTGATATAAGGGGGAGACTATAAAGATGTCATTAAGACATCTTAGCCAGAGCTGGATTTAAAACTCATAAGGCCCTAGGCAAGATGCCGGTTTGGGGCCCCCCAGTGGGGCGCTGATAGCTAGTGGGAGGACTAATAAGAGGAGAAGCCACTGACTATACTGATGTGGCTGCTTGAGCTGCAACATTTCACACATGCACACGCAGAAAATATTGATGCGTCTGCCCAGTGCTTTTTTTGTAAGATAAAAGTTGCCGGAACTCACATCAACTCACGCACGACCAATCACAAGCCGAGCAGCACCATCACAATCAGCACGGACGAAGTACGGTAGAGATACGACTGTCATAAATGACTGGACAGCCCCTTTACTGTAACATGCGGCGTACATAACATACGTTACGTACGCCGAACCTTACGGCATAGTAAGAAGGTTTGTTTGCATGTGCACAACCTTCAAGACAGGGGAATTAGATACGAGCTGCACATAATTCCCCTGTCATGCTTAACTGAGGATCAGGCCCTAGGTATTCATTAAGCCCGTCCAAGGTATTTTATGCAGCTTTTCACTTGCCTCTGTAGTTAATGCGATTGTGATTGTAGGCTCTACGAAGGTCTAGCTTAGGAGAACTGGAAGCACCGTTAATGTGGTCCAGTACAGTGACTTCAATTTAATAATACAAGCTATTTTTTTTCAAAGGAAATTCCTTGGAAGGGGCTTGTATTCCACACGGGTTTGGAAAGCATCTGCAGGTCATGGGACCCTCGATGTATTTAGAGGGGGCAGGAATATGAAGTTGGGATGATGCCACCATTACAGTGGGTGCCTGTACAGGAGTAGTTGCCTAGGTTAGGGTGGAATATATCCAGGAGGAAGAAGAGATGTAGAAGTGGATTCAGCACGTACTGATTAGATTCTTGCTCTTCCAGTCTGCTGACAAGGTAAAATGTTTCCTGTATACAGGAAGAGATTGATCAGATCATATCAGGTAAAGTGGTAGAACAGCATCGCATTAGCCAAGGACTTTGAGACAATGGAGGACTGAAAAGCTCCTTTTTTGTTATTTTAATAGTCTTGAATTTTCGAGGCGAATGTGAATCCACTATATTATATATGGATTGTATTCACACTTATGAAAGTGCTGCATTTTCCGGCCCTGATTCAGAGATTGAAAATAAGAACTTAAAGTTACACCTGGGCTAAACCATGTTGATTTCAGGGGAGTCAAATTTCATTTGTTGCAACAGTATTATAGTTAAAAGGTGATGTTTCCCAGCTCAAGTCTAATTAGCAGTTTAAAAGTGAAGCTGCTCAGGTATCTGTGTGCAATAAGTAAAAGCAAAGCATTCTCCCTGCATGCATAGAATAAAATTAACTTGACTCCCCCTGAAATCAATATGGTTTTGCCCAGGTGTAACTTTAAGTTCTTATTTTCAGCCTCTGAATCAGGCCCTCCGTGTGTATTTTTAGGAGTGAATAAACTGCGCATGTGTAGTAACTTTTTTTACGCAAGCTACGTAGGATTTCGGCACAGAATTCCATTAGGCGCGGACTTCAAATCCGTCATGAGATATGTACGGAGGGGTGTGTAGTCCTCCGTAAGTAAGAAGTTACATGAAAGTGGGTGAGGTGAGGCATTTAAATGGCCTTTAAAGGGTGCGGTTAGTATTGTACGCAAATACCCAAGCAACTTAAGCACAAATGGTTAAGGTTGCCCTTTGGTGGTAAAAGTCTGCAAAAATCCATCAGTACGAGGAAAGTTGCCTTAGGCGCGTAAACTTGCAAATCCGTGCATACTTATTTCACACTTAAGTGTGAATCAGGGCCTATATTAGCTTTGTTCTCTTCAGCATAGTAAACAGTTACAGTCCCCGCTTAGAAATTCTCATTTCCGAAATAGGGACATCCGAAATTTCCTTATCAGGAGTCCCTATTTCGAATACCGCCCACTTTATGATTTTTTTCGGATAAACTGCGCATGCGTAGTAACTTTTTTTACGCAAGCTACGTAGGATTTCGGCACGGAATTCCATTAGGCGCGGACTTCAAATCCGTGCTTCATGAGATATGTACGGAGGGGCGTGTAGTCCTCCGTAAGTAAGAAGTTATATGAAAGTGGGTGAGGAGAGGCATTTAAATGGCCTTTAAAGGGCGCTGTTAGTATTGAACGCAAATACCCAAGCAATTTAAGCACAAATATACGCACGGAGGGTTAAGGTTGCCCTTTGGTGGTGAAAGTCTACAAAAATCCATCAGTACGAGGAAAGTTGCTTTGAAACTTAGGTGCGTAAACTTGCAAATCCGTGCGTACTTATTTCACACTTAAGTGTGAATCGGGGCCTGTATTAGCTTTGTTCTCTTCAGCATAGTAAACAGTTACAGTCCCCGCTTAGAAATTCTCATTTCCGAAATAGGGACATCCGAAATTTCCTTATCAGGAGTCCCTATTTCGAATACCGCCCACTTTATGATTTTTTTTCAGAATGGGTGAGTATGCCGATCGGCATACTTCACCCATTCTGATTTGGAAACACCGACGCTACCGCAGGACTTTAGGGAAAGGGGAGTAACCTCTCCAGGGTGCG